>PVHY01025539.1:0-18299 GCA_004024945.1 Uropsilus gracilis
TTGGTGTTTTCTGGAGATTGTCCTTTCTTTGTTGGCGATGGATTACTTCCTGTAGGGCTTGCTTGCATGTTTAAAGTTTTTCTCCTTACTGTGTTTTGCTTTCGAACCTGTTCTACATATTGAGAAACCATGGATCTCGTGTTGGTTGGCATATTGATGGGAGTGTATTCCAGGTTGAAAGTAGATCTGTACTTTAGTTAGTGGCGCCGGCGCCAGTGACCTCCGAGCAGTAGCTAACCTGGCGTGTGCAAGTTGGGCGGGTTTCCGGATGAACCTGGAGGCGGGGCTTGGCTCCCAGGGATGACAGAGGGGGCGGTGCGGCGAGGGGGACCCACCCAAGGGCCTGAGCCGGCGAGGTGACCTCCGAGCCTATTATGGTGTTGAAACCAGACACTTTTAAAATGAAGTGTATGAGGAAAAGCCCTTCTCCCCTACAATGTTATGAATTAACTGTTCATGAGTTACCCTGCCCAACGTGTCTGTCATGTCTTTCCCATAATGTATTAGGCAAAGTTCTTCACAGAAACAGAGCTAGTAAAATATATTGAGAGAAAGGGAAAGGGGTAGTGGGAAGAAATGAAAAGGGGGGAAGAAAATAGGTTTTAAGGAATATGCACACTCAACTGTGGGAGCAAGCTAACTCAAAATCAGTAGGGCAACAGGCTGGACATTCCAACAAAAGTTGATGTTGCAGCTTGGGTCAGAGATAGTCAGGAGGTAGAATCCCTTCCTCTTCAGGGGACCTTTCTCTTATGGCTTTCAGTGTATATTGTGAGGCCCATCCATATTATGGAGTGTAATCTGCTTGATTCAAAGGTTTCTAATATCTAGAAACTACTTTTACAGCAACATCTAGACTGGTGTATGATCAATCAATTGGGTACCACAGCCTACCCAAGCTGACACATAAAATTCACTTCCACACTCTAAAAGTACTGAACAGTTGATCTGATTTGATTAGAAATGTATATCCAGTCAAAATATGTTACAAGCTGTAGTTTCTTTAGTTGACCAATGTAAGAAATCGGTTTCATTCCTCTATTTCTGCTAATCCAAGGGCAAAAATATTAAGTCTTAAGAATGTGAAGACTCATGACTTCTGGTCTCCTCAGAGAAGTTGAAGAGTTTTAGACCAGATGGTAACATCACCATAACCACAGTGACCACCGACAGTGGCAGCAAAAGAATAAATACTGTGTAAGTTCCTCCATCCAATAGGTTGTCTGTCTGCAGGTCTCATTTTTTTTTTTTTACGTTTAAATTGGCTTTTTTTTTAATTGGTTGATCATTTACTTTTAGCATCCTATGCATTGTTCCACCACACATGGTTGTTGGTCCCCTTGGGAATGCCATCCCCCCACCCCCATCACTCCCTCTCCTTTCTCTTTTTTTTTTTTTGTGTGTGTGTTACCATTTTATTTGAAAAGGTAAAAAGGTAACATTAGGTATATTCAATGATTGTTTAACACTATCCATGACAGTAATTACTTAAAAGGTCGAACCACAAAATAAATTGACCTTTTTATATCTAATTTAGTTTTATATGTGACATGTGATTGACTTCAAATCTAGTGTTAGCAAATGTCAACGTACCAAAACATTAAGAAACAGTTGATGTGCTCACAAGACTAATGACTAATGAAACTACATCTCCATTTTAGAAGTAAACGTCTTCAGACATTTAAATCTTCTATGTCTCTCTGTTTTGCTGCCTTTTACAATATAATGATCCATGGGTTACTTTTTTTTAATTTAATTTATTTATATTTTTTAATTCATTTTATTGATTTGTCACAATTGTGCATTAATTGATCCCTCCTCCTCCCTCCATATCCCCCCTCTGTATATCCCCTTCAGTCACTCCTCCCATTTTTCTGCAAATTGTTGTTTGGCTAAGTTGATGTTTAGTTGTTGGTTGTTTGGCCTGTTGTTCTCTTCTGATATATGGTAAATGTGTGTGTGGTTTTTTGTTTGTTTGTTTGTTTGTTTGTTTGTTTGTTTTACCTTTACCCCGGGGCTTTCCCACTTCACTAACATTTGTTAACTATCCTGATCTTTTGTGCTCCCTCTCCTTTCTCTTTACTGTTTGTTGGTCCATTTAGCCCTTAAGTCTTCTTTTTTTTGCTTTCTTTCCCTCTGGAGCATTGTTCTTATCCTGGGTGAGGTTCAGTGTTCCATGGGTACAGTAGACCGTGCTTCTTATATTTCCAGTCTTTGCATCGAGCAGCCCATCCAAGCTTGTTTGGAATCCGATTACCAGTTCCTCCATTCTCTACGTCTCTTCCATACTGTCGTTCGAGAAAATTCCCTGGGAGATATGTCAACTGAAGGTTGGTCTGGTTGTTTTCCTTGTTCATGGACAGCTGCTTAGCTGTTAGGCCGCTGCCTTATTTCTGTGGTCGTCTTCCCTCTGTCCGGAGGAGTGTGCGCCACACTTTCCCTGGAGGCCTCTTGAGGCCATAATTCAGGCTCCTTGGCCTCACCAAGGAGGATAGTTTTGGAACAATACCTAGTTGTTGTCTCCATGGTTGGTCTTAGAGTCCTGTGTTCCTTAGCCAACTCCAAGGTCTTTCTGGGGTCCTTCTCTAAGATTAAGTCAGAGATAATCAGAACTGCAGACGGGCCTTGCCTCAGCTGCCATAGGGGCCACTAGACCCAGGGTCATGCTCGCTTCTGTCTGGCGGGCTGATTCCTTTGTTTCCGGGATTTCGGCCTGTCCCGCCCGGCTCACAGGTACATGGATCGGAGCTGGGGGTGGGGGGGATGGGCACATGGGAAGTGGGGGTAACCCTGCCAGGGTGCGGATCGAGAGCAGGGAGGGTGGGGTGCAGTGGCACAACCTTTTTTTTTTTTTTTTTTTTTGAGACTAGATCTGGCTATTTTTGCCTGTGGAACTGCAGGCTCATGATGCCTAGGGTACCACAGACTCGAGCAATCCCCAGCCTCAGCTTGCCAGGTAGCTGGGATGACAGGCGTGTGCCACCATGCCCAGCTATTTTTTTTGGAACTAGGTCTCGCTATGTTGACCTGAGCGGGACCCAAACTGTGATCCCTGGTTTCTTTACAGTTCCTCAAGGTCTTCAAATTACCCATTTTCCATAGAAGAAGAGCTCCTGCTCTAACTACTTAGGAATTTAGAGCCCAGAAGTGAACACCTCTGAAATTGTTGGAACTCACAGAGAAGCTTCCAGAAAAATATGTTGTAGTTCCACCCCCATTCTTTTTTGCTGTTATTTGAAACTAGCCCAGGAAGGAAACAATGTCCTGTGTTTTTGAAAGATTAGTAAAAGAGGGTCCCTGAGGAAGAATGAGAATCAAATCACACTCAGCCATTTTTCTTCAGGTTGGTGCCCCAGTTTGGTTAGGAATTTTCACCCTAGTTTGTAGTATCAGTTTTCTTGGTAGTTTATAACAAAACTATCAAAACATGGGTGAACTAAGCAACAAAAATTTATTGACTCAGTTCCAAGACTAGAAGACTAAAAGCAAGAAGTTACAGCAGGATTGGTTTTTCTTGAGGGCTGCGAGGGAAGAATCTATTCCAAATGTTTGTCCTTAGCCTGTTAATGCCTTCTTCATGTTCACTTGGTCACATGTCACATAAGCGATGAGTGTCATCTCTAAATTTCCTCTTACATAAACACCAGTCTAATTGGATTAAGGATCTACCCTAATGACCTCATTTTAACTTGATTACTTCTACAAAGTTCCTATGTCCGAATATAGTCATATTCTGAGATATTGGCACTAGGTTAGGACTTCAACAAATGAATTTGAGGGGATACAAATCAATCCAGTACAAACACTTGTCCTCTGCACATGGAAGTCAGTTTTACTTCACTAAATATGCAATACTATAGTAAACTGGCAATCCTACTTTGCTTCATGCTTTTCAATGCAGTTTCACATCTAGATGATAGTCTACTCGAGGAAAAGGACACCGGCTTATTTCTCTTTAAACTTTTATACACTGGAGCAGTGCTTGTCCATAATTATAAATGTTGATGGAGTAGATTGGTCTTCCTCAATTTTTGTCTCATCCCATCTCTATATATTTTCTTGAACCCCTACCCACAGGTAGCAAAATATTTATTCAATTAATTTGTTTTCTTAGCGCAATCCCAAAGTTAACATTACATAGGATAGTAAACACTAGGGCAGTTCCACATCTCTGAATCCATACACTAAATATGATGGGCATTTCATGGAAGCTGTGTTACACAGAGAGAAAGAGAAGCAGATATTTTAGTTCAGTTCTGATAACACACAGATCTGCTTCTGTTTTTTATCTGATTCCAGGTATAGAAGGATTTTCAACACAAGGGAGGCAATTTGTTTTAGAAATACTTTTCCATTTAAGTTTTTGTTTGTTTTGTTTTCTAAAGGTAGTATCTTACTGTCTGCATCAAATAATTAAACTACAAATCTAGTATTTTAAGCACCTAGATTACATCTTGGATTTGTGGCTAGTAGAACTGGGATCTTATAAAACTATAGCTATCTTGTAATTTATTACTATCAATATGAAGAAGTGGATAAAGACAATCAATAGCTAGTTTCCATGAAGTTAAATATGGATATTTCTTAAAGAAGTTAATATGGGTATCAGTCTGGAACTTCAAAATCTGCATGTTGGGTCAAGCCTAGAGAAGAAATGATCTCTAATTTGTGCAACCTTAAAAAATAGATGAATTTTCCTTCATGATTCAGTTTCCTTTTTTTTCTACCAAAGAGATGTAACTCTCAAGTAAAACAGACAATTACTTCCTAATTAGAAGTGATAATGCTTCCTAAGAAGCCAACAAGCTGGCATGTGGAAAAAGAGTAAAGAAATGAAAGAATGTTACTTGGTTAGTAGAGGAAGGATCTCTACCCTCATAAACATGTCCAGCTTTATTTTTATATCTTAGGCTTAATCCAGAATAGTTCCAAATGAATCTATGTAATTACTTTCTCATGCATTCATTTCCACTCACTTTTCTTCTCATAGTAATACACATTTAAAAAATCCTTTTGGTTTCACTATATTGAACATTTTTGGTGGAACTTTCATATATATGACATTTTGGGTGGAACTTTTATAAATATGACTTTTTTTTTAAGTGATCAAACTATCACTAAGTAAGCAAGTGATTACCGAATCATATGTACTATGAAATAAGCATGTAAACCCCTCATTACCCCATTACATGTGCTACAAAATAAACATGAAAAACCAAGTTACCCATCACATGTCCAATTAGAGTTCACAAGCACGTTTTCCAAAAACATGGCATTTCTCTTGCCTCCTTCACCATCTGTTGTGGCTTCCTCCAAACATGGAGTCCAAGATATGGTGGTCCTCTTCTCTTTTGGTGTCCATCACAAATTTGGGCAGTAGATAAACCTCAAGGTAAAACAAGAACCAGTCAGGCATGGTGGCACATGCCTGTAAGCGGCAGCCTAGGAAGCCACAGCGGGGACCAGGGGTCGCGGTTCGAGTCCCACTCGGGGCAACGTAGTGACCTACTTCCAAAAAAATAGCTGAGCATGGTGGCATGAGCCTGTAATCCTAGCTACCTGGCAAGCTGAGGCTGGGGATTGCTTGAGTCCCTGGTACTACAGGCAACGTGAGCCTATGGTTCCACGGGCAAAAATAGCAAGACTTAGAAATAAATAAATAAATAAACAAACAAACAAATAAACAAATAAATAAATAAATCAGGAACCAACACTAGGCCCATCTTCTCACGGTCTCTCCAAAAACATCTGAATCAAACTAGATAAAATAAACTCCAACACAAAGTTCAACTCTCCAAACTCTTTTTAGTCTCCTTCAGCACACACCACCACCTTATGCACACTAAGGCTTATAAGTTCATTAGCCTGGGCTGAAGCCACAGGCCCCAGGTCACCTCAGCCATAATGGCCATGACCCCATGCTCTTCCAAAAAATGGTTGATCCTTTCTTTCTCTCCTAAGTTCCTTTAATATTTTTCTCCCTCACTTTTGGGAGCAGAACTTTGTCAATCATCTCACATCACAAAAGCCTTGTTTTTCTTTTCTCCTCCCCTTCTACCCTTCTGAAAGAAAACTGTGAATTACTCTTAACGGAGACTCTGTGAACATGCAGTAAAAAGCCCTGTATGTATAGTGGGTATGTGTTTAGGATAAAGTGCTTGTTTGTGTTAGTATGTATGCTGTTTGATACAAAGGAAAACAGAAAACTTAGTTTAAAGCTGCCAGAACAAATTCAGGATGTCTTAAAGAGGATAAACTTGCAAAAGTTTTGAAAATTCAGAAAAAAAGTAGTAAGTTAGCCAAAGCAAGGTTGGATTTTCATATAGGCCTGATAATTTGGATAACAGACAGGGATCCTGAGGGTTCCACAAGAGTAGTCTTGGGTTTTGTCCTCTGGTGGATGAATATTACTGGGATTGATTGATTGATATCAAGAGTTAGATAACTTGATTATGTAGAAATGCTTTAACTAGCATTGATCTCATTGCATGTTTTGCCTGGTGCATGTATTTTTTTTTGAAAGATTGTTTAAGAAATGGGTTTGTTTACAGTTTTTTTCATAGCTATAAAAATGCTTGAAGATGAGAAGTGGAGATTGTTGGAGTGGCCTCTCATTAACATAACTGATGTTATGCATTGATAGCAATATTGTGTAGCTAGGACATATGAAATACTTGCCCTTTTGCTTTAGAATTGTAAGTATCAAGAAGGACTTGACAATATTATGGAGATTTGACTTTCTGACTTGATTGTTTTAGAGCCCAGGTGAACAAAGTTTAGGTTGACTATGCCAAGGTGTGGTTGCTGGCCTTCATATATATGACTTTTTAAATTGACTCTATATAATTTTTTCTTAGATTGTTGTACACTCCAGAGTCAGGGAAACAATAAGTATAAGGGAGAAGAAAAGTCTTTTAAGAGAAAATAAGATTAACTGAGATGTAAAAGGTAATAAGAAGCCAGATATGTGAAGTTGAATTTAAACACTTAGTTCAAAGGAAGATGAAGGAGAATAGGGGTGAGGAAGATGGATAAGCAACATACAACACCAGGTATCTGCCATTTGCACCTGGCCAGATAGAGTAACATTCAGAGAGAGCAGAAAATTGGAGGGGTGGGGGGAGTGGTGCAAGAAATGCAGAGGTTGTGTTCTGGACATGTCACATTTGTGATGACTGAGATTCCTAGGGGATATGTCAAGAAAGTGCATGTGACTCAGGGTCCTGGCAGAAAGCCAGGCTAATGGGAAGAGAAGTTATTAAAAAGATAATGCACAAAAGTATGAGCAGAGTTCAGGAAAATTAGGGAGATGTTAGAATGCATAGGTCTGAAGGAGTAAGAGAAAGTAGTAACTAGTAGAGTCTGGGGAGAGAAAGAGACTGAGAGGACCTCTTAGTGGAGACATAGAACAAACTTAAGATGAACCACCATTAGGAAGCTATGATCAAAAATGTATTTACCTCACTCTCTTCCCATTTCTCAGTTTTTTGTTGGAAACTTCTATTGCCTATATCCAGTTGGAAGCTTAAGAGTCTATTGACATAGTTCACAAAGGTCAAAGTACAGGGACAGAGAGTGGATCTAGAAGGGCAAGCAGAAGACATTTAGATATACATATCTGAAGCCCTTGAGAGGTATACGGAATAGCTGGAAATTACTGGATAGGTGGAAATCTCGATGAGGTGGGATTTAAAGTTTCAGAAATAAATAAGGTCATGGTAGAAAGGAAATGAAGACATGGAACTGAGCAATAAAGAACTTCAATATTAGAATTCAGGTCCAGAAAAAGGATTTTTGTAAAGGGCTGAAAAGGAGTCATCAGAGACCTAAAAGGGAAAACATTATAGAATGCTGCCACAAAAGCAAAAGTAGAAGGTGGTTTCAGTAGGAGGAGGAAGTGGTCAGTTGACTCTCTTGAGTCAAATGCTCCTGAGGCTGAGTAACAGATAGTGGCGACATCATTCAAACAGTATTCCAAGCACTGTGCTTGTGTTGTTGAAAGATGAGTAAGCTCTCAAATTTGAAACCATTTCAGTCAGGACAGGGAAACAGATACCATACTGTAGAATAATTTGCTCTTACAGAAATAGGATCAAGTGCCTTTTGAAAGCTGAGAGGACACTGGGAGAAATGTCCTTAGATAATCAACTCTATATTTGATATGCAAATTTTCCAGAATAATAAATGCCAGTACTGGAAATCTTGAATTTTAATGAGGAAAGTAAAACTCAGAAAAGTGAAAGAACTTGATGTGCATTGACTGACTCAGTAGCATCTAGAAGGATGCAGAAAATCTGAATGCTCCCTTGATTTCAGATCTTCTTTATTACATCTTCAGGGGAAAACATGTGACCTGTGTTTTATTGCAGTGAAAATGTTATTTATTTAATTTTTTCTATTAAAGGAATGTGTCTGCATTGCAGAAAATTTTAACAAAGAAGAGAGTTTAAAACATTTGTAATTTCATAATCCATACCCCTAACTTTCTAGTTTTTCCTCAAGTCCATATATGTAAGTAAGTATTTCTATCTTTAAAAATGTTTTGGGCACAATCAACAGAGTGAAAAGGCAGCCACAAATTGGGATAAAATATTTGCCTGATAAGGAGTCAGTATCCAGAACATATAAAGAACTTCTACAAATCAACAACAATCAAAGTATTTAACAATATTTGACTTAAAATAAAATCACAATGATATCCTTTTTTTTTTTTTTTTTAGAGACTGGGTCTCGTTATGGTGCCCAGGGTTATCTCAAACCTGTGGACTCAAGTGATCCCTAGTCTCAGTCTCCCAGGTAGCTGGGATTACAGGTGCGTGCCACCATGCCCAGCAAAATCACAATGATAATCTGTTTCATACTCATTAGGACGTCTAATGTCAACAATAGCATTGCAGAAAGTAAATGTTTCTGATAATGTAGAGAAATTGAAGTCCTTGTGTTCTGTGGCTAAGAATATAAAATGATGCAGTCCCTGTGGAAAATAGCATGACAATTCCTCAAAAAAAAAAAAAAAAATTACCATAGTAGGTTCTTAATGAGTCATAAGTATATCCATGTTCACAGTCACATTATTCAGCAGCCATTAGGCGGAAGCAACACAAGTGCCCATTGATAAATGAATGAGTAAACAAAATGTGATATACACGTGCAATGGAATATTATTTAGCCTTTAAAAGGAAGGAAATTAGTCACATGCTATAGCATGGGTAAACCTTGATGACACTTTATGGTAGTAAAATAAATCTGTCACAAGACAGAAAATACTGTATGATTCTACCTTACATGAGGGAACAAGAGTAGCCAAACTTGTTGACAGAAAATTGTTACCAGGAACTTGAGGGGAAGGAATGCTTAATGGTATACAGTTTGTTTTACAAAATGAAGAGTTCTGGAGATTAGGTGTACAGCCATGTAAATATACTTAATACTATTGAGCTTAAACATGAAAAAGATGACAAACTGCTTTACACATGTTGCCATAATTAGAAATAAAAGATAATCTATGGATACCTATCTGCATCAATGAGCATTGTTCTCAATTACTATTTTATAGTGACTATATGATAGTCTATTTTATTACTGCATTATCTGTTTAATCAAGTCACTAGTTTTGGAAATTTGGGTTTTATACAAAATTAAACATCACAAGCAAACGGTAATGACTATCATTGTATTTATGGTTTTGCCAAGCATGCAATGTTTCCTTAGAATATACTCCTAGAATGGAACTTTTGATCAGGCCTGAGAGAGGGTGGGAACTACAGCTTGAAAGCCGAGATGTGAAAACAGATTAACAGAGAACCAAAGTAGGCTTGATATAAATTCAGTGCTGTACAAAATATTTCTGGTTAGGAAAAGAAAAGTTTTTTATCCATTCCTACTCTGCACATTATTCCAGAAATGGTGATTTCAAATGGGCTAAGAAGACAATCTGTTATCCCTCAGGAACTTAAAAGACTAGGGAAGAGAGAAACAAGTCAACAGTTTCAAGTACATGGGGGAATCAACATCTGCCCAAGGTCCAATGGGAGCTGAGGATGGAGTCCATTAATCAGGGGAGGCTGGATTGTGGGCTAGCCCACCACATAGAGGGTCCCCCCCATGATCCTCCCCTCCTGGCATGCAAATCCTTGGATAGCCTCCTCCCATGTCATATGAATCAGGGTCCTGGCAGAAAACAAGATTAATGGGAAGAGAGTTTAATAAAAAGATGATGCACAAGCAGATTTGAGGAAGAGTGGGGAGATATTAGCATGCATAGGTCTGAAGGAGTAAGGGAAAGGAGCAGTAACTAGAAGGGGCTGGGGAGAGAAAGATTGAGAGGACCCCCTGATAGGACCTATCAGAGTTGGCCAGTAGAGCATGACAGAAAAAATGGTATGTAAACACCAACAGTTGATCACAAAAAGGGTTGCAGTTTCCTTCTTGCCCTCTGAGATAACTTGTTCTGACATTGACAGTTTTCTGTTATGTGAATATTAAGAAAGCTTCTTGGAAATATGTATGTGAAGAGGTGCTGAGACCCTCTGCCACAAGTCATTGCTAATTTACCAAGTGTGTGAATAAGTCACCTTAGAAGCAACATCACAGACCCTCTGGACAACTGCCACCATTGCAACAGCTTAACTGTGGTTTCATAAGGAAACCCAGTCAGCAACAAGAGATCTGTCATTACCATTTTAATAAGCCACTAAAAAGTGGTAGGGTGTTTTGTTTCTCAGTAATAGCTAATTTAATACATTACATCCTAAGCATGTATAAATGCATAACTGCAAATTTCTAAAAATGGTAGCTATTTGGACCAACCCCAGAACTGTAGGGAACAGCAGGAGTTGGAGACTGAAAGGAAAGTCAGACACCACAGCACACATTGCCCTGCTCACCTTCTTCCATGCCAACTTTTGGCCTCTTCCTGCACAGTTATACATCACTCCATGGTTCAGTCAACAACAAACCACACATAAGACAGGGATCCCAATAGGCTACACCATGCGGCCCAGCATAATTATACTCTAGGATGTTTGCATGATGACCGATATGGCCTAATGACATATTTCTCAGTGACACATGACTAGGTGACCATATGGACAGGTTTACATGGGGACAATGTGTCCCCATGGAGGGGAGGAACAGGTTGGAGAAGACCCTCAAAAAGTAGAGAAAGAAAACTACAGAAAACCAATACTAACAGGCAACTGATATGGAAACAAAAGAGAAAGTGAAATTCCAAAAGATAAATGAAGCATTTCTGAAAAGGATTGGCCAGTGGTATTAAAAAAAAAAAATCAAGGAATGTCTGGAAAATGGGCACCAGAATTGTCCCTGTGGGGTCACTTGCGTCCTCTCTGGAAGCAGCTTCAAAACACAATATCTGTCCCTCTCACTTAGGTCATAACCGAAGTCTTCATGGTGGTCTTTGAGGTTCCAGGTTTCTAAAGCCTATCTTCCTACTCTA
The DNA here is from genome assembly GCA_004024945.1 of Uropsilus gracilis. Lineage (NCBI taxonomy): Eukaryota > Metazoa > Chordata > Mammalia > Eulipotyphla > Talpidae > Uropsilus > Uropsilus gracilis. The sequence goes on from PVHY01025539.1 coordinate 11,459, forward strand.
CTCTCTTCCCTTTCTTTCGTGCCCCTTTGCCCCCTGTGGACATTTCCCTGCCTCTACCTCATATAACTTTGCCCTTTAGTTTCACTGTGCTTGAAAGAGTTGTCCACAAAGTCCCACACTGTCCTCTCCTTTGCCACTTTAGGTGGATACCCAAGTCACCTTCTGTGTGTGACTTCCCTGCAAAGCTGGGGATGTGCCCATCCCCACATAACTCTGCCTCTGGCCCCTTCTCTGCTTTCATGGTCTTCCTAGGACTAACCACTCTGGGCCACAACATGTTTATCTTGCTTCCTGCCAGTCTCCTGTACTCCCCTCCTGCAGGTTATCAGCTTCTGGGCAATACTGGGGAAGACAACCAAGAGAACATGACCACCTGTGGACCACTGAGCTGGGCCCAGCACTTGGAGGCCTGTTGGCCCTTCCCCTTTGGAGCATGCATCACAAGCACACTCCCTGGAAAACATGTTCCCAGAGTTGCTCCAAGGCTACCACTTTGAGAATAAATGTTGTAATGTGTAATGTGTCATCAAGACTGTCTGAACTGCATCAATGACTGAACACAGCGGAAGTTTCTACATAAACTTTTATGATTTGGCAGGGGGGCGTAGCTTTAGAAAAGAATTTATCTTGCAGCCACCCAAGACATAACCTTGTAAACAAGCTCCCCTGCTCATTAAAACTGCCACCCACCAAGCTAGAGTGACCTCCTGCTCTGGGACCAGTCTCTCCCTGCCCTCAGTGTACTGAGGCTGGTCTAGGTTATACCAGGAAGTTCCTGGGGTTGAGACCGACAGAGGGTAGTGCTGGGTCTCTAACCACTCTGGCCCCAGAAACTAGTGCTCACGTGTTTTTAATTATCAGTTAAACGTTGCAACCACAAGACATGGTTCTTGTTTTGAAGGGACTGGTGATGCAGAAAGGGAGACAGACCTGGGACGAAGGGGGAGGGAGGACTTAGAAACAAACCTGAGGTTTTTGACAGGACTAAAACCTTAGCAAGGCTCAGCAAAGGACACCAGTGCAACGCTTCCAGGGCGCTCCTGTGTGATAAGTTCCTGCTGTAGGTCCCATTTCCCAAGAAGAAAAGCAACTCTACAGACACCCCAGTTCCTGCATGGGAGATGTGGGGTTACTTCTCCCGGTTCAGGCTAGATTACAGAATTGTGAAGTAGTAGGGGAAAGGCAGGGGAGTCCAGGACAGCAAGGTAGATAGCTTAGTCCCTTTGATCTTGGCCAAATCGGTTTTCTTATCTGCAAAACAAGAGAAACTCGTTCTTTTAAGTCCTCTGCCCCTTCCCCAGCTGTGTCACTTCTTCTTTTTTTTTTTTTTTTTTTCAAAAAATAGAAAATGAACACATGTACTAGATTCCCATTTTCTATCATCTTCCAGAAAACGCAACTTTTTTTTTTTTTAAAGAAGATCTTCCTTTGTTGTATCATACCTAGAGCAAAGCGCTGACCTTTAGGAGTCGGTATGGTCCTTAGGTGGCGCGGCACCAAGGGAGCTGCCGGCTCTGGCTACGTGACTGATCGCTCGCTGCACCCCTAGCAGCCCCAGACGCCACAGGTCGGCCGGCTCCACCGCCCTGGCGACCCCCACAGGCCTCCCGACCCGGCCCCACCCCCGACTCCTGCATCCACCGCTCTCTCGCCCAGCACTTCCGCGCAGACTCCAGCTCTTAGATGTCTACACACCCCTGGTTACCGCTCATTCTTTAGACTAAGTACCTGGGAGAGGCTCTCTGAGGAACCTTCCAGCTCTCATGTTTGTGGCTGTGGTTTTGTGAATGTTGCTTTTTCTACTTTGCTGAAATGAATGGGGCTGCAGCTGTAAAGAACCCCAAGTTCGCTTTCAAAAAGTGCTAACATCCAAAAAAAAAAAAATTTTTTTTAAAGTGCTGACAATTTCGTCAGTCAGTCATAACTTAGGAGTTACACTAAATTGGCCTTTTAAAATCAGTGTTGTCATAATGGAAACATTTCCTTATAGTTTATTAGTCACTTTCAAACAAACTGGCATCTGAATCATCCGTTCTAAGTTACAGATGAGGACATTAGCATTCTTATTTATTAATCATCATAATCATTGGGAGTAATCCATTTTGAATGAAAACCACAAAATACTAACGAAAATAATCTAACAAAAGCGTTCTTCTGGAGCCACTTTCAAGGAATGCTTCCCATCTGACCTTATACAAAAGGAAAGGGTAAAGTGATGTTATCTTTTCCATCAGGAAAATAAACAGTGTTTTCTAGTTTCTTTCACTCATTTGCAAGCAGTGACATTCAAGAGATTTCTCACCAGCAGGTTTCTGTCCATGCCTGAAAATTATCTGAGCCCAAACAAGGGTGGGCTTACCCTTTAAACAGTTATGTTATGGCCTATTTCTTCCTCATTTGTTGGTTATGTTGCATGGTCTCACTGACCCCTGAAAATGGTGAGGAGGCAGAAAGGAGTAAGATCTGTCACACTAACTATAGCACCCTCCAACTCACTTATCTGAGGGTTACCGTTTCCTGGGATTCTGTTACCAAAGGTCTACCTCTATCTTGAGATATTATGTACAATATGATACTTTGAGAGAAACTACATCCACATAGTTTTTATAGCATATTGTTAAAACTGTTCTATTTTAGTACTAGTTTGTTATTAATTTCTCATTGTGCCTAATTTACCAAGTAAACTTTGTCACATGAATGTATATGTATAGGAACAAAATAGTATACATAACATTTGGACTCTCCAGTTCCAGGCGTACATTAAGTTTCCTGGAGTGTATTCCCTATGGATAAAGGAGACAACTGAATTTGCTTTCGTGTGGAGCTTTGATGGTGTCAAAGGAACCCTAAAATTAAAGGTCAAGCTACTAAAAGGTTAGTGTGGGAGGGGTAAGGGTGGTACAGAAATCCCATCAGCAGAGCTCCTTCTTGATGTGCTGTTTACTCCAGTGATAACACTAGGATATTGACACAATTCCCTGTGTTTTCTCTAAGAGGCTCAGAAAAATTGCTTCAGGTAAAACAGTGAGGCCAAGATACTCTGGTTTTCAAATCCAGCTGTCTAAACTCTAACATGAGCACTCTCTCCTTTCCACAGACTCAGACCTCAGCCATGTTCTCAGACCCACCAGAGATATAACCTTGGATACCGGAGACTTCGGGGGAACAGAATGTGAGTCTCTCTAATCTACTATGATCTGACAACAAAACAGTGTATTTGCTAAAAACCACAGGTGATTCAGCAAGAGCTGGCAAACTATGAAAACAGGCCAGGTCCAACCCATTACCTGCCCATTACCTGTTTTTTAAAACTAGCAAGTCGACTGCTTTTTATATTTTTTAAATGGTTTTATAAAGAGAAAAATTTGCTGCGCATGGTGGCTCGTGCCTGGAAGCTTCAGCCTATGAAGGGGCTGGGGCTAGGGATCGCGGTTCAAGTCTCACTCGGGGCAACACAGCAAGACCTAGTCCCAAAAAATAGCTGGGTGTGGTGGTGTGCACCTGTAATCCCAGCTACCTGGGAAGCTGAGGCTGGGTATTGCTTGAGTCCATGGTACCCCGGGCAATGTGACCCTGCAGTCCCATGGGCAAAAATAGTGAGATCTAGTCTAAAAATAATAATAATGATAATAATAAATAAAGAGAAAAAAAATTAAAATATTTTGTGGCATATAAATGTATGTGAATTCAAGTTTCCATGTCCATAAATTTTATGGAATACAGCCATGTCCTTTGTTTACAGATTGTCTATGGTTGTTTTCACATTGTGATATAGAGTTGAATTCACTTGATTTCTGTTGTTTGTGGTAATAAGCTTCTATAAAGTCACCTGAAATATTGAATCACCAAACACTGAACCTTGACACCTAAGGGAAAAATAGGGTTAGGTTCCTGTAAGCTTCTGATTACAACATTTCTATCAGTAGATGAATATATATCTGGTCTTGACTTTCTGTTTGAGGAAATTTTATTTTACTATATATTCCTCATTCTTTAACACTGAACTCTTGACCAACTGCACTATATTTCATGTTTGGATGAAATGTCCATAACACATGAGATTACACTATTAAGGTGCCTCTTGTGCATAGGGATACCAGAGGGCCCTTAACATTATGTTTGGGTGCATTTAAATACCAAGAAACATGACATCAGATAACTCATTAAAAGGATACTTGTAGCAGTATGATAGCTGAAGTAAGAAGATGAAAGTTCTCCTTGTTCAGTTGCACATTGGGAACATGAATACCAGGTGATCACATTTTTGACTGCTCTATACAAGTCCACAAGTGACGAAGACACCACTAGTACTGATATGGAGGTTACAAATAAATGTTAGTGACAAGGTGAATTCACAAATATGGAACTCAAGAATAATGGACATCAACTGTATTTGAAACAGAGACATAGGGCCTGCAAACTCTCAAATAGTTACTATGAATAGTTTACAAAATAGTTTACTACCCATAGTTTGCCAATTCCTGCTACCCTCTGCCTTCTGCTGAGGGAGAATAAAACATACACAAAGAGATTGACTCCTCTGTAGGAGTGACTCCAAACTAGACAGAGCTCATTAAGAACAAAAACTAAGTCAGTTTTAAATTCAGGAAAGTAGATTTCACTTAATTGAATGCAGAGAAAATTTCTAAACCCTCTGGTAAACGTGTTTTCCCTTCATAGTGTCTGTTTTTCATTCAATAAACATTTATCCAGCACCTCCTCATTTGCATGGATCTGTGCCAAATATTTTCAGTCATTCAGAGTTATTAGTTTAGTTAGTAATATCTTTTTCCTTGGTCAGCATATTGAGAAGGAAGTAGTGAAAGGATGCTGAGAAAGGCCTTGAAGCAAAAGGCCTCCTCACTTCATAACTTGGATGAAACTGATGAAGCATTTTGATTGCTTGTTGTGACTTTCTAGTTTCCAGAAAAGGTTGGGAACATCTCACAAGGCACATACTAAAATTAGGAGCAGGGAGAAAGAGGACTGGGGGTTGTTTATGAGGAGTAATGAATTCTAGCAGGTGGATCACAGGGACCACAGAATTGTTATGCAAAGTTTTAAAATTGATTCTGAGATTCTCATCTGATAAAACTGGGGTGGTAGAAAGTCAAATCTGAGAGCAAACTCATGAGAGACAAGGTTTTATTCAGTCTGAGATGTGAAAGATTTTTGTGGTGCCAGGTTTCTTGGCGAGGCCCCAGGGGGCAGAGAGGTCCAAGCTCCACCACCTAAGCAGATCCCAACCAAAGGCTTAACTGTTTCTAACCCTTGCTCATGCAGCTCACCTGATGAAAGTAGAGCTTTATTTTTTTTGGCACCCAAATATTAAATGTCTAGGGATTTACTTTTCCAATGTCTATAGCCAAAAAAAGAACCTAGAATATCAAGACGGATGAATAGAATAATTCTGAAATAGCCCTTTGCAAGACACTGCTTCTTATGCAGCCTTTGGAAAAGAACTGGAAGGTGGTCAGTGTGACGGCTCAGAGCCTATTTTGTGTCATTAATCGAGGTACAATCCACAGAATTCAGAAAAATTAGACTGGAAGGTGAAGGACCAACTGGCAAAGCCAGGAATTCTTTTTCAGGAAATCATTTGGTTCCGCCCTAGCCATGAGCAAGTCATGGCTTTATTTTACAGAGAGGGCTGGAGGTGACTTCATCCTGGAAGATTTTCAAAGTCTACCACCCCATGAAAAAAAAATTCCAGTAATGCTTACATTTGCATAGACAGAAAAAGCATATTTCTTCTTCATGGAGAAGCAATATCTGAAGTCTTTTTGTGCTTACCTTACTCCTTATATAGGTGACCTACCTCTCCTTCACATTTCTTAACATGAAGACCAAGGCTTAGAAAGATTGAGAATTAGAGTCCTAGAAATCTGACCCTACTTAGTTTTTTCATTAATTATGTCCTATTACTCCCAGGCACTCCTGCCTAGAGATATCAAAAGTGTAGCCATGTGTGGGGTAGTAAGTAAAAAGCTGTGTCCTGGGTCACAAGACCAGAATCTTACTCACTTTCCTTCAGACAAATCCACCTATTGAAAGACTGTCAGTTCAACCTGGACAGAAAGAGATGTTATTCTCAAACACTGCAGCTTGAAAACATTCACAGGGAGTCAGAATTCATCCTAGGGACTGGAAGTGCTAATAATTCACCTTAGGAGATAAAAGGGGCCCCCCCAAAAAAAAACCCTTTAGCTTTTGATTCTTTGATGTAGATTTCACTTGCGAATCATACAGTGAATGTATTGGAATCTCTATATTGGAATTCACTCCTCCCCTAACTTTCTCCACCAGGACACTCCAGGAGCATCTGCATGTTTCTAAGCAGTATTATAGCTGAGACTGACCAGGTGTGAAAGATAACAAATGGTCAGTGCTGTGTGTGTGGTGGGGGGGGGGGGGAGGGTGGCTAGTTGGAAGGAATTTGTTAAATGCAGACATCTAGTTCTGGCAAGGTGGAATCCCAGATGCCCCTTGTGGATAAGGCAGGAAAATACTCCCACCCTCGTACTCTCCCACCCCCTAGTCCTCACTCTCCCATCCCCCACCCTTTACCCTGCCCCAGGTCTGAAACCACTTGTGAACCCTGTCCTGGCAGTTTGCTTTTGGAAGTATTTAAAAGGTTCTTGGAGCCGGGCACGGTGGCTCGTGCTTGTAAGCTTCAGCCTATGAAGCGGCAGGGGCTAGGGATCGCGGTTCGAGTCCTGCCTGGGGCCCGTAGTGAGACCTAGTTCCAAAAAAATAGCTGGGCATGGTGGTGCGTGCCTGTAATCCCAGCTACCTGGGAAGCTGAGGCTGGGGACTGCTTGAGTCTGTGGTACCCCGGGCA
>PVHY01025540.1:0-18288 GCA_004024945.1 Uropsilus gracilis
CCAAAAAACAATAGATACAAAAGCAGGTAATGAACATGTATGGGCCAGAGTTCTCCAGAGAAGTGGAGTCAATAGAACATGTATGAGTGGATCTTTGATGCTCAGCTAGAGATGTAAACATACACAGACAGAGATATTTCTTTCAAGGAGCTGTCTCATGCGATAGGAGGGTTGGCAAGCCCAAAATTTGTTCAACAGGAGGCATGCTGGAAATTCAGGCAAGAGTAGGTGTTTGGGTCGTAAGTCTGAAATTCCCAGGAGAGTCGGCAGGCTGTCAATGTAAGCAGGACTTGTATGTTACATCCTTAATGTAGAATTCCTTTTTCGCCGGGGAACCTTAGTTTTTACTCCTCCGTCCTTCAACTGATTGGGTGAGGCTCACCCACACCACAGAAGGACCATCTGGAGCTTAAGCTATTCTGCTAGGGATCCAAATGTAAATCAAACAAGTCAACTGATTGTGAATGTGAATCACACCTATAAAACACCTATGAAGAAATATCTAGATAAGTGTTTGACCCAGCAACTAGGGCATGATAACCTGGCAAGTGGACGCAAAATCTAACCAACGGGAGCTGGAGCTGATCCATGGGCTTTTGGCTGCCAACTCCTGTGTATTTGTTCCCTGGGACTGCTATGGAGAAAAAAATACCATAAACCGGGTGGCTTAAGCAATAGAAATTTATTGTCACTGTCGTGGCGGATAAAAGTCCAAAGTCAAGTTTTCCTCTGCAGGGCTGGCTCCTTCGGAGGGGGCGGGAGAGCGTTAGGTGGCCATCTTCATGTTTGGGGCCTTCTCCCTTCTGTCCAGGAGCCGTCATGCTGGACTAGGGTCCAACTTCATGATCTTAGTGATTACCTCGCCGAAAACCCAGGTCAAGCCAGGCATGGTGACTTGTGTCTGTAAGCTTCAGCCTACGAAGCGGCTGGGGCTAGGGATCGTGGTTCGAGTCCCGCTCAGGGCAACACAGCGAGACCTAGTCCCAAAAAATAGCTGGGCGTGGTGGCGCGCACCTGTCATCCCAGCTACCTGGGAAGCTGAGGCTGGGGATGGCTTGAGTCTGTGGTACCCCGGGCAACGGGAGCCTGCAGTTCCATGGGCAACAATAGCGAGACCTGGTCTCAAAAACAAAAAAAAAGAAAAAGAAAACCCAGGTCAGGTCCTGATCTGAGGTGCTGGGCCAGGACTTCAGCGACAATCTTTTGGGGCCATAATTCGTAACAGCCGGTTACAGACACAGGTGGTTCTCTTCCCTTGCCAGGGACTATTCTCCTGTGCCCACGGAGCCAGGTCGCGCTCGACCATCAGAATACAGTCCGAGAAACGCGTGGCTTGGGGATTTGGCGGTTGTGTAGTGACACAAACCCAGACGGCACAGACTGCGACCGTGGCTGGAGGGCACGGGCTCTCTGGGCCTCCACCGCCCGTGCCATCTGCTGCTGACCAGAATGTGGCACATGGCACATGGTGGCACATGGCTTCTTGGTGACTTTTCTCCCACCCTAGTGTCTTTGGGCAGAGAGGTCGTTTCTTATGACTGAAACAGCTGTGAGCAAACCTCCCTCCTGGTGGACGGATGTGGCATTTCTGCTGGATGTGTACTTGTCTATGTTAGCTAGGAGTGGTGGGCCGCTTCCCAGAGGAATTCCCATGATTGGGGTCTCTCTCTCTCTCTCTCTCTCTCACATGTGCACACACACACTTTTTCACACACATGTATTCAGTTCCTCACATCACAATATCTTCAGAGTCATTATCTTTCTCATTTGTACCCCTCTGGTAGGCATGAAGTGATATCTCATTGCTGTACTAATTTGCACATTGTTCATGGAATTGAACATATCCTCTCCTCCCTGGTGGTCATCCTTACGCTGAAAATTGCCTCTTCATGCATGTTGTTTACTTTGCTGTAAGGGTGTTATGTTTTTTTAGTGATTTTTGAGGAGCAAAGATCCACTCTGTCATATACTTCCCAAGCAAAGACTCTCAAACTTAGAGTCAATTAGACTAGAGTGAGAGTGACTACCTGGTATTATGCAATACAGCTGCTCTAGTGTGAGCAGTGGTGGAAATTGAGCAACTATCCATGGGAAGTGACAGAGGAGTGAATGCAGCAGATTAAAATGGGCAGATTAAAAATTGAAAGGAAGTCAGAAGTCATGCCCTGTCTACAAGTCTGTGGGAGGGGGCAGTAGAAAGTCCTCTTGTCCATTCTTGTCCTTTCTCTGGTTATATACCAGTCACAGATGGAGGTCCCCAGAAGAAGTTACCTGGTGGATTCAGACACTTTCAGGTGGCTGCAAATTCTGAGGTCTGGGAACAGGGCGCAGAGACGGGACTGAGTAGATAGTAGTGTGGATGACACAAGGGTCATATGAGGAGTTATCTGGGACATATCTGAGATTCGGGACCCTCTACCTTTCCCTGCCTCTGAGGACACCGGACATCTGCAAGGGGCAGCCCAAGAACTGGAGGGGGGCGCTGGAGATTGTAGTCCAACCACTGCAGCTTGCCAAGGCTGTGACCTCTCAGATCCTGGAGCTAAGTAACCCTTGCTAGAAAACAAGGCAGCTAGTCGAGTGGCCACAGCACATCCTCTGGAGGGGGGTTGGGGTCAGGTTTGGTCTCCAGCCTGGCTGCTGGAGACAAGGGTACCATAGCCATGCCAAGGTGCCTCCTCTCTATTACTGCACCTGCACTTCCCCCAACAGGGGAGACCCTGAAGGAAACCTCACTCTCCCAGCCCACAGCCAAGCCTGTGTGTGGGTGGAGAAAATGGCTGCCCCACCTGTGTCTTGGTACCAAAGACACCTCTGTCCAGGAGGAGCAACTCGGCCAGGAGCTATAGACATTGAATTTGAACTGGGTTTGAATCTCAGCTCGGTGACATTTTTGCAAGGTGGCCTTAGGCAGGTCTCTCCCCCTTTTCTGAACCTCAGTTTCCTCTTCTGGAAATTGGGAGTGATGAAACGTTCCACTTCCTGGTCTTATGAGGTTCATAGACAGCACCCCTACATGGCGAACAGAGCATCGTTTAGGTGGCTAATATACCTGGTATTCACAGGAATGCTTCAGTCCCTTGTTCCTCACACAGGGGAAGTGTGTCTCCTGCATGCCACGTCCTGTTCTAGACGCTAAGGACAACAGCAGTAAACAAAACAGAGATACCAGTCCTTGAGCAGTGGCGTTCGGAAAGAGAGAGAGACAAACAGACAACAAATGGAAAACAATCCATAATGTTGAGAAATTATGAACCCATCTAAAGAAAGATTGTTAGATTATGTTTCAATTGTTGATACCCAATGAACGGTGTGGCTAGCCCACGTTCCAGCTTCAGAAGCCTTCCAGGGCATGCAACTACTTGATGACAACTGTGTACCAGGTGGGCAACTATTTAGCACCACCTGTGTACCAAGAGGGCAACGATTTAGCACCGACTGTCTGTCATGCTCCAAACATCTAACCCTGCAACTCCATGTCCCTGAGGAAAAAGTGAGGCATCAGTGTGTCAAAGGTCACAAGTCTGTTGTGCAGGCAGGGCCTGAGAGCAGATCTGTCAGGTGGCGTGTTTCCTAGACCCTGTCCCACCTCCCTGGGCAGACCAAGTCCTCTTCTCCAACCAGGGGGTGAAGAGGACTAAGTTTTCGGAGGAGGCAGTGAGGGCAGGTACTGGAGCACAGCAAAGCAAGAAGGTGCCCACCCCCACTCCCTTCACCCCTGCCCACAGCTGCTTGGGAAACACCAGCGCCTAATCCTAGCTCAAGAGGACACATTGTACTAGAGATTATATAAACCGACCTCTCCCTTTGTTTGTTTAATTCTTTCTGGCTTTTCCCCTCATCTGTCACTCTTTAATCACAACGCTGACAGGGTGAGGGTGGGGCCTCCACGCCACGCCTCTTTAAGGAGGGGGAGCTTCAGACCAACCCCCCCCTGCAGCCCACATCCCCTCCATCCCCTTCCCTCTCCGAGGACCCACGTGGCACTCTGCCCCCCAGAGCAGCCCAGCAGGTGGAAGGGGTGTGGGACTGAGCTGGGCACTCAGCTGACAGATGGCAGGTGGGCTGAGCGTGAGGTCCCCAAGCCAGGGCTGACCCTGCTGTGGCTCCAGGCCTGCCCTTCTCCGCTCCAGGCCTCAGTTTCCAACTCCAGCAAATGGGGGTGCTGACGATCCTGACCTCCAGGAGACTGAGAACAAGGTCATTCAAGGAGGAAGCGTAGCTCAGAGGCTCATGGTAAGTGCTGTGTTAAAGCAGGTGTGTCACTGTCCTTGTGAGAGCGACAGGGGCCAATTCTTACCCCCTGAAAAACCACAGGGGTATCCCAGCTCTGGCCGTCGGGTGCCACGATGCCCCCTGCCGAGGCAAGGTGCTTCCAGCTGTGAACTAAGCAGGCACACCCGCTCCTCGTCTACCCCAGGGGACTCTCCTCAGGAGGCCGGGGTTCAAACCCCAGCTCCTCCTTTACCAGCTGAGGAAGCCCAGGCACCTCTGCTTTGCCATCTGTAAACTGGGAGTCTAAGACCATCTCCTGCAGCGCCCCGGAAGGGTTAAGTGCTTTCACCCTTGTAGCACAGGCCCTGGCCTAAGGTTAAACAGAAGACAGTGAGAGCCAAAACTAAACAGATAAAGCAGACCCATCACACAGATGGGCAAGCTGAGGTTGGGGGTCAGGGGCATGTCTGGGGCAGGGGTGGGAAGTGGGAAACCGCGTCAGCAGCTTTGGTGGAGGGGGGCTTGGCAGAGCTAAAGAAATGAGGTGTGGACATCCGGTGGGGGGAGGGGGGACTCGACTCCCTGCTCCAAGCCGGTCTCCACTCTACCTTCGAGGCACCGCTTCTCTCCTCTGTCGGACAGGACCAGGGTGGGCAACAGTGTCCAGCACCCACCTGCCCCACCCTGCCACTCTGCCCCAATTACATAACCGGGCGGCACAGCCGGAAATCACAGTGCCAACGACTCCGTCTCTCTGTAACTGACTTCCTGCCGTTACCCACCCACCCCAGGTACCAGCTGCCTGCTCCCTGCCCCCACCCAGGGTCATGGAGGCCGAGGTATCCAACCCCTCACCCTGAGGCTTCCTCGCCAGGGAAGGTGCCACCACCTTGGTGGCATGGCCACCGGCTGTGCCCCAGCCAGCCTGGGCCTCCCTTCTGCCACGCAGCTGGCTGATCTCACGTGCTGGCCACCCCCTATTCACCACGGGAGGGCAGAGGGCGGGGGGAAAAGACCAAGAGCCCCCCTTTTTGGATGGGAGAAGGGGCTGCCTCCCAGCCTGCAGAAGGAAACAAACCTTCCACTGGGGAGCCTTTTCAGGCAGGGGGCGGGAGGCTGGCCCCGTGGAGCAGCAAAGAAACCCCAGCTCGGGTCTGCCTTGGAGGGAGACACGGGGGCACGAGGGAGACCTCGGGGGACATTCCTCTAACTGGCACAGCTGACAAGTACTGACAGCCACAGGCACGTAGCAGTGCTCCCATTTTACAGCTAGAGAAACTGAGGCCCGGGGACTCCCGGCCCTATGCACCAAGGCGCCCAGATCTGCTTAGACCCATGCCCAGGCCTGCCGGGCACCGCGGGAGGGCCTGTCCACGTTTGGAGGCCCTTTTTCTGCTCAGTCGGGGCCCCCAGCCCTACCCAACCTCAGGATGTGGCTGCTCCTGTGTCCTCCAGCCGTCACGCAGGCCTGGGGCGAGACACGTGGGAGCACCCCAAGTGTGGGGGTCTGTGGAGCAGGAAATGCACCCGGTGTCCCTCTGGACACGTTTCACACCCTTGGAAGCAAAGCGGGTGACGCCCCTTGGGGAGCTGGGGACTTTGGTGATGCAGACGCAGCTGCCCCTTCCTCAGGGGGGTGGGACTTCCTGCCGCCGGGAGCTGCTGCCCCCAGTTCTTTGCTCTTCTCCAGGGCTCCTGGCTTTGGAGTCAGGTGAACTGCGTGGGAATCCCGGTCCTCTCACTCGCTTGCAGGCGCCTTTGGGAACGGCGCAGGGGTGGCAGGATCTTGGCACACTCCAGGGTCGCAGAGACCATGGAACATGGCAGCCAGCATCGAGGAGGCCTCGGGCAGCCGCAGCGGCCCTTCCTCCATCCAGCTCCGTCGCCCGCGGGCCTGGCGCAGGCAGCTGGGTTGGGCACAGGCCACTCCTGGAGCTCAGGGACCTGTCCGTACACGCTGGGCCGCGGTCTCCGCCTCCAAAGTCTCACCCCTGTGGCCTGGCTCCCTGCAGCTGGAGAAACTGAGGCCCAAAGGTGCAAGGACCTTGCAGGGGGGTGAGGGGTGGGGAGGTCTGCATAAGATCCCAGGTGTGGGGACCCTGCCTGCTTGTCTCCCACTGCTGCTCAACTCAGCCATAGCCAGGATGAGGGTCTCCCACTGTCCTGTGAAAACTCGGACCAGCTACTTCTGTTTTCTAGAGCTGGATTTCTCCATCTGTCCACCATGCCCGCAGGAGAAGCCTGTCCAGTCTGTGCAGAATGATGGAGGGCAGCACTGTGACTTCTAGCCCCCCAGAAGCCAAGGCTTCCTTCCCTGACCCCCCCCCTTCCCCTCCCCCCAGGCCCTGGTAATCAGCCCTGGAGTCTCAGCCCACACCCCCATGTCTCCTGCAGACCCTGTGTACCCTGGGGAGGTGGGGTCCATGCTCTGTGCCTCAGCTTCCCACCTGTGAAATGGGCACGTGCAATGAACAAGGCTATTAGAATGACGTTGGCAGCACTGCTGACAGCGTGGAGGCTCCGGGTATGGTATAGGTGTTTGGCTCTCAGCAGCATTTGTCAATAGCAGCTATGGATTCACCTGTTATGATCTAAGTAAGCGAGTCTGTCCACGCCGCCTGCGGGGCCACCCAAAGCATTTAACAATCACCAGAGCCCAGACTGAATGCTGAGGGTGGGCACTGCTGTGGGCTCAGGGAAATTGCCCCTGGGGGCGCCAAACACAGGAGGGCAGGACAATAGAAACACCTGCTGTGTGCTCCTGTCAAGTCTCAGGCAGCCTAAGGCTGGGCATGGTGGCGCATGCCTGTAAGTGACAGCCTAGGAAGCCGCATCTGGGGCCAGGGTTCGCGATTCGAGTCCCGCTTGGGGCACATAGTGAGACCTAGTCCCCCCAAAAAAGTAGCTGGATGTGGTGACATGCGCCTGTCATCCCAGCTACCTGGGAAGCTGAGGTTGGGAATTGCTTGAGTCCGTGGTACCCCGGGCAATGTGAGCCTGCGGTTCCACTGGCAAAAATAGTGAGAGCTAGTCTCAAAAAAAAAAAAAAAATCTCAGGCAGCCTGGGAAGCAGCCGCAGGGGCTACTGGGTTGAGGACAGAGACCCCATGGGGATCAGGGCTGGAGTGGAGGGAGCCTGAGCTGCGGTTCTGGACTCAGTGTCTCTGTGGGCCTCAGTTTCCCTATCTGTGAAATGGTGTGAGAAGAGTGTGTCCAGGGGTGTGTGAGATGCACTCTCACGTTGCGGAGGTGTGACCGGTGACTGGCACATAGAGCCCATAGTACCTGTCATGCGTTCAGTGTCCCCCAAACCTGTCGTGGGGATAAGTGACAGCTGCCCTCCAAGCACCTGGTCCATGCAGCCAGCCAATAAATACCATTGAACCAATCATAATAACAACCACACAGCCCTTACCTGCACATGTGTCTTCTCATATCCACCATGCCAGACCTCTACCCTTGCCAACTCAACGTCAGGAGCACCCCCGAGTTCGGACAACTGCAAATGTCCCCCACCTGCCCGGTGTTGCTGGGGCCCAGAAGGACCCCCTGGAGAACCCACTGCAACACTTCAAAGTGCTTCCTTTGCCAGAGAGAATTAGGACTCAGAGAGGCCAAGGATGGCCAAGGGCACACAGCGCGTGGGACAGAGCCAGTGGCGCTGCAGCCGTAGCCCCAGGCGCCCGTGTTGGACCCACCTGGGGCAGGGCAGGTTGTCAACACCCCTGGCCAGACCAGCTTCCAGAAACTGACAGGAGGAGCCCAGGGCATGCCACAGTTGCAAAATTTGAGGGCAGCCTGTTGGCATGCCTGGGCAGTGCCACCTCCTCAGGCCCCCGGGCACTGCCAGGAAAGAAAGAGCAATTCAAAACTGGGCACCAGGACAAACGGTGGAATCCCAGGCCTGGCATCGCAGCAGGAGACAAAGGACCCAATCAGAGAAGGCACCTCACTGTCTGGCCAATCAGGAGGTGGCTGGGTATGTCCTGGCGAATGAGGTTGCCTGGTGAGTCAGGGCCCATGCCCAGGCAGAGCTGCCTAGTGCAATGAAAGGGTTAAAGCGGGTCTCTTATGCTCTCAAAACCTGGCATTCTGATGCCTTGGAAATGTCCTCCAGCTCGCCTTTCCTTTCTTCCTTCCTTCCTCCATCTTTGTTTTGATATGTAGAACTTCCTAATATGGGAGCACTTGAGAGGGCTTCCTGGACTGTGAGCATCTTATCAGAGGCAGGATTCTTAACGTTTCAGTAAGTCACTCACTAGACATTTATTGAGCACCTACCACATGCTAAACACTGAGCATGAGAAATTAAACAAGACAAAAGTAGAGGGAAAACCATAGCAGAGGGAGACAGTGGTCCAGGCAAGGGCAAAGCATGTGCAAAGGTCCTGGGGCAGGTCGGTGGTTGGTATATCAGAGAAACAATGAGGAGGCCTGTGTGACTGGAGCAGGATGATGAAGAGGGAGGGAGGAGGTGAGGGCCGGGAAGGGCAGTCAGGTTGTGCTTGTGGTGGCAGGGAAGACCTTCCTGAGGGAAATGGGAAGTCAAGAAGTGCTTTGAACAGTGGGGAGATACGATGTGCCACCTGAAAGGGTGTGTAGCAAGGTGTTTTCCCTCCCTATATCCATAAACTGGGGGAGTGGCAATACTCCCTGGGGAGCCGATGTGAAAGGAAAGAAAGGTTCCTACATAGCTGATACAGAGCAGCTGCGCACGACCTTTCTCAGGTCCGACCCCCTCTTCATCAGCCTGGCCCAACATTGGGCCTCGTCCTGGTCCCCTTGCTCCCCCCATGTCCTCCTCCATACACACTATCTGTTCTCCTCGAAGCAGCCACCCACCTTGAGCACCCAAGCCAGGCGCCATGCTTCCTCTGCCCACAGCACTTAAGGACTCCCCCCCTTGGATCAATGCTCTTGTACACCCCGAGGCCCGTAATGCCCTCCTCCACCTGTCCCTATGCCCGCTCAGGCCTTACTTCCTCTCTCCTTCCCTTTGCTCACTCTGCTCCACAATACGGTCTTTCCCCTACTCCTCCAACATGCTAAGGGAGGAGCTGCCCCAGGACCTTTGCTTATGCTGCGCCCTCGGAATCCCCCAAGACAACCACATGGCTCCTCCTACCCCTCCTTCAAGCCTCAGTCTTAAATTGTACCCCCAAAGATGGCCCCTAATCTCCCTCTCCTCTCTTAGCTTGGCTTTTCTCAGTAACACCACCTCATAGCATACTAAGCATTTCACTTCCTTAGCTGGCTGCCTGCTTCCCCACGGGCATCAGTTCCTTGAGGAAAGTCCTTTTGACATTTGGTTCCTGCCACATTCTCAGTGCCCTGAACAGCGCCTGGAACCGGCTGGGTCCCCGCTGAATGACTGAAATGAAAGATGGCTTCATCTTCCCTGCTCCGTGAACTCCAGCTCGGCCTCTGTCTGCCTCCCATTGCCTCCTCCCCACCCTCCAGCCCTGCCCCTCCCCTGCGCTGCCTCAGAGGCTCACTGGGGTGTAAGGAGGGGAGCAGGGATGGTAGCAGACCCAGGCAGGGGTCCCCCCCCCCGGTACCTCGAAAGTCAGGGCCACCCCCGAGCTGGCAGGAAACCACCCTCCGCCGTGTCAGCAGCCCGCTGCGACGCTGACAGCTGTTCCTCTCTCTGAGCCATTTTTCTTTGCAATGAGAGGCTGCGAAGAGGCCGCAGCTGCGAGGGGCTGAGGGGGGCTGCGGGGCCTGGCGAACCCTGGGCCTCTATCCGTGCCAGGGCTGGGCGCTGGCAGGCCCGGCTCCTGGGGAGCAGGGGGGGCGGTTCCTGCAGGTTTGCCGACCCATGGCAGGGTCCCGACCACCTCTGTCCCCCCAGCCGGGAAGCCCAGCGTGGCCGTCGGGCGGCTGCTGAGCCAGGTGAGGTCCTTCCCGCCTCCATCTCTGGCCCAGGGTCCCTGCCTGAGGTTGCAGAAGCTGCCAAGGAAACCCCAGCGCCGAGGTTTCAATGATGAACAGATGGTCTGGGGCCCAGAAGGGTGGGGTGCAAAGCCGAGCTCTGGAGAGGGCCAGGGTCTCTGGAGCAGCCCCACTGCCCTCCAGGAGGCTGGGGGCTCCCCTAGGCCTCAGGGTTCGGGGCAGGTTGGCAGGGTGCGGGCTGCCTTCCTGGGAGGGTCCCCTGGCTTGGGCACAGTGCGCTTGGCAGAGAGCGGCCTGGGGGAGGGCTGCCCTGGGCCAGCTGCCATGTCAAATTCCTTTTGGCAGGAGGGGTTGGGGGTGGGTTCCAACAGAATCGGCAGGAGGAGCTAGCACTGTTGGCAGGAAGAGGTACTGGCTCGCCCTGAAAATCACTCCTGGCAGCAGCCAGGGTGGGCGTGGCAGGAAAGAAGGTTGGAGGTTCTGATCTTCCACCTGCATCGCTACCCCCCACCCCCCCCGCCCCCCGTGGCCCTCAGCAAACACCTGGCCCTCCTCTCGGCCCTGGGGACCTGGTTTGTGGCTGGCCCTGTCCAAGGGATGACGGGTGCAACGCCCCAACCGTGACGCTCGCAAGTCTGGCCCCCACGCTGAGGCCGTGGGCAGGCGCGTGGCAGGCGGGAGCAGAGATGGAGTGGCCTGGTCCCCTTGCGTGGGGGTCCCCGAGACACGGCTAACTGGTGGCCGACCCTCGGTCAAGAAGCTTTTGCTCCCAGTGCAGGTTCAGGAGGCCTGGGGTCCGCCCTCCGGGAGCTTGAGCTAGAGAAATGGTCACACCCGCTGCCCTCTCTCACCCTGGCGTCATTTCCCCTCTGGACTCAGCCTCAGGTCTCCATCAAGCAAGCTAATGAGGGTTCTCCTGCTGCCTCGGGGGCTGTTTGTGCACCAAATGGGCGAACGGCCGGAAACAGCTGCCTACTCGCAGTAAGCTGTTATTAGGGCTTCAAGGCCACCCATGGGCCTCAATTTCCTCATCTATAAAATGGGCGTAACGAGACCTGTTGCTGCTAACCTCCCAGGGCTGCGCAGGAGTCAGGGTGGTGAAAGTTCTCCCAAGGTCGGGGTGGTGCTTCCTGGGGAGCTCCGGCTACAGGGCAACTGTGTGGCATTCCCGTGCCCATTCACCCTTGGCAGCTTCGAGCTGCAAGGCAGAGCCGAGTCGGTGCGGCAGAGACCCTCCGGCCTGACAAGCTGAAATACTGATACTCCTGGGTTCCTGACCGGAATAGTTGGCAGCTCCTGAGTGGCTCTGAACTGCGCTGGGCACGAGCGAGCGGTCGAGGTGTGAGGTGTGCTGGCCGTTGTTGCTAAATGCGCTTCAACAAGTGCTGGAGCGATTTTGTTCCCCTGCACACACTTCGCGGAGGCTTGGAAGCCCTCACCCTGTGGACTATCAGCAGGCCCCGCCTGCCAGACACTGAAGGAGCTCCAGCTGAGGCAGAGATGCATGTCTGAACCCCCTCCCCTGTGGTGTCTGAGACCCCTCCCATTGTACAGATAGGTAAACTGATGCCCAGCCTGTTGAGCTGAGTTGCCCGGGGTCACGCTGCCAAGACGGGAACCCAGATTGGGTAAGGCCGGTGTCCCTCATTCTTTAAGGCAACCAGAAGCTGAGTTCTTGCACCAAAGGGGAACCAGGATTCACCTTCCAGCCACCCCTCGCCAGCCGTCCCCTGGACATATATGGAAATTATCTAGGGTCGCTATAGGGAAGGATACCCCCTCCTCTGACTTCCCAAGGACAGACCTGGACTCTGAGAACCGACCACCCCTGGCAAGACAGGGTAGCAAGCGGCCCTGGCTGGAGTCCGGGTGCACGGGCCCTGCCCACAGCATACAGCTGTTCCTTTCTCCTGGACCGGGGGCCACACCAGCCCATGGACACTTGTCTTCACCGTGCTCCCTCCCTCGCCCGCCCTGTGGCCTGAATGGATTCCTCCCCTCACTAGCCACCTGCCTGAACCAGAGCATCTGCTGCCAGAGGTGGGGCAGCGGTGCTGGCACTCTGCGGGCAGGTGTGTCCAAGACGCAGCCACCCTGCAAATAGTCCGACAGTGTCTTAACAAGCTAACGAAGCACACAGCTCCCCGCAGGTCTGCAGCGGAGAGGAATGAGTGACAGTCCGTGGCCAGGCCAGGACTTCGACATAAAAACCTTAGATTCTGACTGTCCGCTCCCAGGCTCGAGCTGCACGCGGTGACTCCAGATGGTCCCAGAAAGGCGGGTTCCTAGAGGCTGACGGCCCCTTGATTTGTGAGGTAGACCTGGAGACAACAGGTGTCCATCAGCAGGGGGATGAGTAAACAAACGGCCTTGTATCCAGTCAGCGGGCTGCCAGCCAGAAGAGAAGGACAGAACTTCTGGCTCACGGACAACAGGGGCGACCCTCAAATAATGATGCTGAGTTAAGACGTCGGTCCTGAAAGTGTCGTTGACAGAGAAGCTCACCCGCTTGTTGGCTTATCGTCTCTGGCTGCATGGACGGGGCTGAGGACGCGTCATGGAATGAGCAGACAGATTCCGAGAAACGAGGCTGCCCGTCATCTTGTGACTTCAGCGAGTAGAGTTACCCGAAGCTAGGGGGTGCGTGCCCAGGTTACCCGGGAAAGCCTGCTGGCATCCCCTGTCATCCAGGTGGTCAGTTGTTGACCTTAAGAGACAAAGGGCTACAAATACCTCTGGACCTCAGTTCCCACATCTGCAAAATGGGCTAGTCACCCTCCTCCCTCACAGGTGCAGGTATCTGCGTGGGCGGCTTTGCTAATGTTTTTCTGATACAAATGTTGGAAGCACATCTTTGCCATATCCGGAGATTTTATTTTATTTTTTTCCCTCCATAAGGAAACATCTTGGAGCTAACATATCCTTTATATATAGATACACATATTTTAATATATACACCTATTATATACATATAAATATATACTATAAGGAGAGGAATAAATTTACATAATAATACATGGATATGTAATTACTATATATGTGTATTTATTTTTTTTTTGGAGACCAGGTCTCGCTATGTTGCCCGGGGTACCACAGACTAAAGTTGCCCAGGGTACCGTGGACTCAAGTTGCCCAGGGTACCACGGACTCAAGTGATCCCCAGCCTCAGCCTTCCAGATAGCTGTGATTACAGACGCCTGCCATGGTGCCCAGCTGCTTTTTTGAGACCAGGTCTCATTATGTTGCCGAGGGTAGTATCGAACCCACGAACTCAAGCAATCCCAAGCCTCTTGCCTCCCAGCACTTGGACAACAGGTACACACCACCGTGCCCAGCTCTTATATATGTGTATATTAAGCAATATATTTTCCTCAGGTAAAAATAATATGTAATCTTTTTAACACATATAATTTTGTAGTACATAATACATATACCTCCTATGTAATACTTTTATAAATGTACATAATATATATGTTTATATAAAATATGGTTCCTATTGGTAACATATAAAATGCATATACTTAATACATATATACATATTATATGATATTTTTTAAAATGAGAATTGACAAGGTTTTAGTCCCCCTAAGGCTTTCATTCATTTGCACAAATTCACTAAGTACCTACCATACACCAGGTGCTGTTCTCAGACAAACTGACAGTCCCCTCCCACATGCAGCATTGACAGGACATCCTTATTTCGAAGTAATGATTTAGCTAATTATTTGGGTTTTAGATGTGAAAATAGATTTGATCCCAGTCTGTCTCCTGACTTGTTTATTAGTAAATGTAAAAGGTTGCTAAGAGAATACCCACCAGCTCAGCATCAGTAGGATAAAATGAACTTCAATAATTTGATAATAAATTAATTCAATAATAATTCAAACTCCAAAATATTTCTCCCCCATCCTATTCTCTGGACTCTTACCCAAAAGTTAACCAGGCTGGGCACGGTGGCGCGTGCCTGTAAGCAGCAGTCTAGGAAACCACGGCAGGGACCAGGGATCCTGGTTTGAGTCCTGCCTGGGGCAACGTAGGGAGACCTAGTTCCCAAAAATTGGCTGGGTGTGGTGGCACCTGCCTGTAATTCCAGCTACCAGGGAAGCTGAGGCTGGGGATTGCTTGAGTCTGTGGTACCCCAGACAACATGAACCTGCGGTTCCATGGAGAAACATAGTGAGACCTAGTCTCTAAATAAATAAATAAACAAACAAATAGATAAATAAATAAAAATAAACCATATTCCTGAATTCAATATTTATCTTTGATTAAAAATGATTGTATTTCAAATATGAATTTGCCTCTGCAAAAAATGAATTTGCCTCTGCAAAAAAACAAGTTGTAAACCAGGCACGGTGACTCATGCCTGTAAGCTTCAGCTTATGAAGTGGCTGGAGCTAGGGATCGCAGTTTGAGTCCCGCTCAGGGCAATACAGGGAGACCTAGTCCCCAAAAATAGCTGGGCGTGGTGGCGCGCGCCTGCAATCCCAGCTACCAGGGAAGCTGAGGCTGGGGATTGCTTGAGTCTGTGGTACCTCAGGCAACATGAGCCTGGTTCTATGGGCAAAAATAGCGAGACCTAGTCTCAAAATAAACAAAACAAAACAAAACCAAGTTGTTCTATTTTATTACTATAATTTCATAAAGAGGGGATCATGTTGTATAAAATACTTGGTGAGCACTGTTCTACAATGTCATGTTGCTAAGTCCACGCCTATTGTTTGTCTGGGCCTAAGACTGATCACCATGGGTGCTAATTGATATGCCACGGGTGAATTTCCCACAATGCATTCCTCCATCCTCTCAGAGTTGGGCATCAAGGTTGTTTCTGGGTTTTCACCTTCGTTACAGTGCAGTGACAAATATTCTGGAGTACATTCCCTGAGCCTTCTTAAGGATGTGTATCTGGAAGTGGAAAGGCTCTATTATGTGGCACGTAAATGTTTGATGTTGTTATGATCAATGTGTTTTTCAAAATGGTTGGATATGGAAGAGCCCTACCTATCCATGACCAAGCCAACACTTGGGATTGTTGGACACTTGACCTCTGGGGTAAACGGTCTTTGTGGTGGCCTCATCATGTATTTCCTTGGTCTCTAAAGGAACTGGACATCTCTTCATGCATTGTTAGCCTCCATGCATCATTGTTCATAATACACCTGTTCATTCTTTTTGTATGTTTTCCTTTCATGTGATTTTCTTACTGAAATTTCGTTCTTTTTGAAAAACTGTATCATGTTCCATTGGAAGGTTGCACCATTATTTATAGCCTTCATTTTCAACAGGGAAATATGGTTCTTGGAAGGTGTGAAAGAAGTCCTCTTTAGTGTACAAAACACAGATACACAAACACTATATAAACAAACATGCAATATACTCGTATTAAATATTTATGCCAGGTGATTAAGGAAAAAAGTCTAAAATAACTGTGGGGTAGTAATAATGGAAAAATGCTGAGAAAGACCGATTTATAACAAAAATCATAAGAATATGAAAATAATTTTTTTTTAGGGGAAGAGGGTCAAAAAATGAATATAAAAATTTTTTTTTAAGTTTTTTTTTTGAGACTAGGTTTCGCTATGTTCCCTGGGGTAGTCCCGATCTGGAATCAGATCTGAGTAGTCCCAGATCAGATCTGAGATCCCGCAAACTCAGGTGATCCCCAGCTTCAGTCTCCCAGGTAGCTGGGATAACAGGCACATGCCACCACGTCCAGCTATTTTTTTTTTTTAAACTAAGTCTCATTACGTTACCTGGGGTGGGTCTCAAACCCACAGACTCAAGCGATTCCTAGCTTTGGCCTCCCTTCTTAGACTGGGATTAAAGCTATGCGCCACTGTGCCTGGTCTATTTTATTTGTTTGTTTATCTATTTATTTGTTTGTTTATTTATTTATTTTTCGAGACTAGGTCTTGCTATTTTTGGAACCACAGGTTCACATTGCCCAGGGTACCATGGACTCAAGCAGTCCCCAGCCTGAACTTCCCAGATAGCTGGGATTACAGTCGCCTGCCACCAGCTATTTTTTGGGACTAGGTCTCGCTGTGTTGCCCCGATCGGGACTCGAACCGCGATCCCTAGCCCCAGCTGCTTCATGGGCTGAAGCATACAGGCACAAGCACCGTGCCTGGCTCTGGTCTATTTTTACTATTTAAAAAATATTTTTATTGTTTACAAATATATTTTACATTGTTATATGGCCCAGTTGGGCATGTGTGGGCACCTGTAACCCCAGCTATTTGGGAGGCGGAGGTTGGGGATTACTTGAGTCCTCAGGTTCAAGACTACCCGGGGCAACATAGCAAAACCTAGTCTCAAAAAAATAGCTAGGCATGGTGGCGCACGGCTGTAATACCAGCTACCTGGGAGGCAGAGGCTAGGTATCACTTGAGTCCAGGCAACATGAGTCTGCGGTTCCCGGGCAACATAGTGAGACCTAGTCTCAAAAAAAAAAAATTTTTTTTTATATATGCCCCAAAGTCCCACCCCCTCGCCTGTGAACTGTCATCCTAATATCTTGTGCTCATCCCTCTCTTCTCTCTTCATTTTAACCTCCTTTCCTCTCCCTCCCTTGCTGTATGATTTAGTTCTGTTGGAAAATAAACATCTTCAGGGGCCTATAAATGTTTTCCTATGTTCAGGATAGAATCCCAGAGTTGGACCGGAGCATCTGAACTGGCCTTAGGTCTCTGCTATGCATGCCAAACTGTTTTCCCAATTCAAGCACACATTCACCTCCAAGCAATTTATGGAAATGCCCGTTTCACCACATCCTCGCCAGAATTGGTTTTTATCAATTGAAGAATCTTTCCCTGGTTTGATGAGTGCCAGAGTATGGTATGTTCCTTTGGTTTGTTATCCTTTCCTTGGTCTCTGTCAGGCCAAACATTTTTTATATATTTGCTAATCGGCCTGTCTCTTAGGAATGTTCTAGACTGGAAAAAACATGGGCCAGCACATCTGGAGGAAAGGGGATCCTTGTTATCTACTGGTGGAAGCTTAGTTATGTCCTCCAGTTAGATGGAAAGTAAAATTCATGAGTGATGTACTCAGGTGTCAAAGGGCATCCAGGGTTCTTGTTGCTGCTTAGGGTGAAATGGAAGTGGAAGGAAGTGGACGGAGGGAAGAATTGGTTTTGATAAATTGAAACGTCTGTGTCTTCAGATTGCAACACAAGCTAAAATTAGGAGGTTCTTTGTCAAGAAAGCATTCTCTGGGCCATTGTCACTTACCAGCTGGGTGACCTTGGGCAAGTGTCTCAACCTCTTTGTCTCAACCTTAAATGGGAGTGCTACTGCCTGGGGTACTTGAGGAGGCTCTAATGACCCATTTAGCACTGTGCCTACAGGCCTAAGGTTGGCCTAAGGGAGAAAATGATAGGACTCGGGTTCTGCTTCTGTGCCCCCTACAGGCTGCCATCAGCCCATCTCTGCCCACCCCTCCTCCCAGA
Organism: Uropsilus gracilis; assembly: GCA_004024945.1. Classification (NCBI taxonomy): domain Eukaryota; kingdom Metazoa; phylum Chordata; class Mammalia; order Eulipotyphla; family Talpidae; genus Uropsilus; species Uropsilus gracilis. The sequence goes on from PVHY01025540.1 coordinate 17,558, forward strand.
TACATACTTAATTCCTGAGGAGCTAAGGATTAACACAGATTAGAATTGACCTAAAAGAGGAGGGGGTTCTCTATTTCCTTAACCCTTCCTTCGCCAGAGCCCGAGGCCAAGTACCCACCCTGCTTCCTGTGGCTTCAGGAGCATGAGGGGGGAGGTCACCTCCAGAACTCTCCCCCCTCCCCCGTCCCACCTGTCGAGCTCCCTGGCAAAGCCTTGGGACACCAGTCCTGGATGACTTGTTGGTTAACCCCAGAGATGCGCTCCCCATCCCGGGCCTCACTTTTCTGGGGGGGAAAAAGTGGAGACGGTTTTGCAGGCGAAAGGGGAGAACCTCAGTCTCCTGGCACCAAGGCTCCTGGGCTGGTGAGACACTGACTACCTGTGGCCACACGCAGGGAACACCTGGGCGGGCAGGGATTGCAGTCACCACCCTCCTGGCCTCCAGGGTCCTGCACGGTGCAGAGAACCTCCGAATCAACTTGCAGGAGCCCCCAGCCAGTCAAGGCTCCAGGAGGGGTGTTTAGGGCCGTCTCTCTCCAGAGCGCTGTCTGCCTACACCGGGGTGTCCTCTCTGGGATATAGGGAACCACATTCCCAAAGGGGTCCCTGAATTCCTGGAGCCTCAGAGGTGGGGCCTGGGGTCCCATGCAGAGGGAAAGAGCGAGGAAAGGGCACGACAGAATCTGCTCCACCCCACCAGGCAAGCACTAGGCCCCCTTGCAGCCTCCCCC
>PVHY01025541.1:0-18277 GCA_004024945.1 Uropsilus gracilis
AAAAAAAAAAAAAAAAAAAGAATATTAAGTGCAAAGAACTTAAATGGAAAGAGTAGGGGAATAGTAAATACATCACTGAGTCTACTACAGGGGAACATTGTCCAGCTGTTAAAAATCATGCTTTGAAAGGATATTCAGTGATGTTGGGGAAATGTTTGTCCTATGTTGTTCAATGAAAAACAGGTTACAAATCAGAATGCAGTCCAGGCATGGGGCACATGCCTGTAGGTGGCAGCTTAGGAAACCATGGGATTGCGGTTCGAATTCCGGCACGTAGTGAGACCTAGTCCCAAAAAAATAGCTGGGCATGGTGGCACGCCTGTAATCCCAGCTACCTGGGAAGTTGAGGCTGGAAGTTGAAGCTGAGTCTGTGGTACCCCAGGCAACATGAGCCTGTGGTTCCATGGGCAAAAATAGTGAGACCTAGTCTCAAAAAAAACAGAATGCATGCGGTGACCCCCATCTCAATCCACTCTCCTTATTCATTACATCACAACATTTCTCTCCTTTCAATTATAAGAAGCTCTTCCCTCTCCAGGGTATTTGCATAGGGTGGACCTATCGGTTGTGGCTGGCAGGGTTCAGTCTCAGCATCTAGTTATCTGGAAAATGGAAGTTTTATGGAGCAGACCTCTTCATCGGATGTGTGTCCATGCTTACCACGTAAGCATCTGAGTTTTGCAAAATTAGTCAACTGTGATTGCCAATTTCTACTGGAACTGCTTATAGAGAAGATGGAGAATCATGCAGAGACTGATAAAGCAGAAGTCTGATCCTAAATTGGAAATTTCCAGACTTTGGCCTTTGTGATCTATTATGGTCTATGGGGAGGGTAGGAATGGCTGCTCCCAGAAAATGCTTGTTACAGAAGCCCAGGGTCCCGAGAGCTATTTCTGGGAAGACCAACCTTTGCTTCTTGAGAAGATTGAAACCAACCACTTTTACATGCCTGGTGAGGGTGTTTGCTCTTTGGTCTAGTCACAAGGGTGTCTAGCATAGTAAAATAACTTGCTTAAAACTTTGATTCAGAAGCACCAAGGGCAGCTGGGCATGGTGGCGTGCTCCTATAATCCAAGTGCTGGGAGGCAAGAAGACAGGCATCACTTGAGTTCTTCAGTTCCAGACTACCCCGGACAACATAGCGAGGCTAGTCTCAAAAAAAAAAAAAAAAGAAGAAGCACCATGGCCACAGTTCTACTACCTCCCTGTTGTTTTACTCAGTGCATCCCACAATTCCCCTCAGAAAACTCCTTGAAAATGTCCCCACTGCTCACCTTTGGTATGGAGACCCAACCTGGTCAATTCATTCTTTGGATCTGCAGAACAATCTGTGACAAAATTAGAAAGAACAGAGACTGTAGAGGGAGTTATTTTTTTTTTTTTTTTTGAGACTAATTTTTGCCCTTGGAACTGCAGGCTCTCATTGCCCGGGGTACCACAGACTCAAGCCATCCCCAGCCTCAGCTTCCCAGGCAGCTGGGATTACAGGTGCGCGCCACCACGCCCAGCTATTTTTTTGGAACTAGGTCTTGCTACGGGCCCCAGGCGGGACTCGAACCACGATCCCTAGCCCCGGCCGCTTCATAGGCTGAAGTTTACAAGCAAGAGTTACTTTTAATCATAGTACTCTATACATTGCATACCTTGCCTTTCCAGTAACCTTAGAAGCTGGCCTAAAAGTGTATTTTAAATATATACTCTTGACTACAAACTTATTTGCCATCTCCTATATCCATTCCCCCATTCCCAAGCCCCATTCTTAACTCCCTTCTGCATACTTTGCCTTTCCTTGTGAAAGGAGAGACCAAGAGCCTGATATCGCTCCATGATTCTTTGTCTCTTGAACTTTGAGGGACTCGTCCCTTCTCTTTTAAGATGGACATCAAAGAAGTCACTCGATCATCTCCCAAATTCTCTGTGGCACTATTTATGGGGAAAGACTTGTGCAGGATGAATCAGGGTCTAAAGTAGCAGATGATTCCTGTTCTGGAAGGCCATTGCTCAGGGAGCCATAGGTGCTAAGTCGTGGCCAAGAAGGGCACTCGGGGACCCAACAAGTGGATTCCAAGGCACAGTTGGCATCCCACCTCCCAGCATGTCTCAAAAACGTTGTGGATTGTCTCTTTGTGACTGTGAAAGTCTGGAGGGCTGCAAGAGCAGCCAGAGGTGGGTCTGGAATGCCAGGGCGATTGTGCTGTCTGCTCACAGTGGGACCTTTCATCCCAGTCCAGGAAAGGATAAAAAATTGTCATGTAAGTTCTGCAACTTGACTGTGATGATTTCCACGCATGCATGTGGGCCTCATTGTTCTGCCTCTCCTGGCAGATCTCTGGCTCTCAAATGGTTTGGCACTCACAGCCCTGCCTGGCTCCCTGCAGGCCTCGCAGCAGCTCTGCTCAGGGCCTGTATTCCGAGGCCTGATTAATGCAGCCCAGCTTCTCCCAACGGTGCCTGGGGGGAATTGAAGTTGTTCTAACAGCCTAATTGACTGATCACTTTTATTTCTCCTTTGCTGTTGACTTCCTGTTTACTGTTCCTTCCAGCTTAGACAAGCCATTTGCAGCCACATGACATTTTAAAATTCTCTTCTTCATTCAGGGAGAGCCAAAAGACGAAACTGCAGTCTGCCTGAGAAAACAAAAGAAGCAATGGCTCCAGAGGCTGGGACTCTGTGCAATGTCTGATTCCCTCCTTGCGGGGGTGGCTGCCGACCGCTTTGCCCTGCGATGTGATGATTGCCAGTTATTAAGCCTGTCTGCTGAAGGGGGAGGCCAAGGGAGAAACAACAACAATAAAAGGGAGATAAATGACTCCTAGGGACTAACAATCTCGCAGACCAAAAAAGAAAAAAAAAAATCCCTTTTAGAGTTCATAGCCAGGAGGATAAACACCATTTAATTTGCAAATGATTGCCATTTGGAGATGACAAAAAAATGAAAATGTCACTGGAAGAAAAGTTTACATGGAAATCATAAGAGCTTTTTCTGAGAACGTTTGTGAATTCCTCTTTACCAGCTCCTGAAGCACAACTCATGACCCGACTCCATGATATTTTTTCCAGGGGTAGTTTGGCTGTATCTTTTACAGCAGATGGCATAGTGGTTCTCAAACCAGGGTGCCATTTTCCTCCTGGGGACATTTGGCGATATGATATTTTGGTTGTTACAACTGTGTATGTACATGAGTGTAGGAGGTGTGAGGGGGGGTGTACCACTGACAGCTAGTATGTAGAGGCAATGTATAGCACAGTCCCTTCACATTAAAAACAAACAAACAAGTAACAACAACAACAACAAACCTCCAACCCAGAATGTCAACAGTGTGAAGTTATTAAAAATGTGGGCAATAAGATTTCTGAAGCAGAAAGGAATAGAGGTCCAGAGCCTTTAATTCTTCCTTTTCACTTGGAAAAAAATAGAGCAAAGGCAGTAGGTTCACCAAGGAGTTCCAGACTTTCTGGAAGCTCACAATTAACAAGACCTATGAAACTGGTGTAAGTCTTGGTATGACCAGGTCTCGAGGGTGTTCTAAAATCTAAAGACCTGGGCACCCAAGGACATGGTGACTACTACCTTCTGAACCAAACTGCTCAAATGTCTGTGTGTGTGTGCAACCGCCGCCCTCTAGGGGAAGAAATGCATGGGACGGCTCACAGTGGTGTCTCCAGTGGCATTCTACAAATGCAAGACTTACAGCATCTTGATAAACTCATTCTAAGCTGAAAATGCCCTACGTTGAAAATGTATGCAAGACATTAACCTACTGAATATCAAAGCTTAGCTTAACCTACCTTAAACATACTCAGAACACTTGCTTTAGCCTATAGTTGACAAAGTCATCTAATACAAAGTTTATTTTATAGGTAATGAATAGCTCTTGCAATTTATTAAATGCTGTATTGAAAGTGTCTGATGTTTAAACTGATGCTCTTGTGACTGACAAGGAGTTGCAGTTTGCTGCTGTTGCTCAACATTATAAATTTAGCTAAGATTTCTTAAAAAGTTTCCACCGGGATGAGCACAAGAGATCGGGATGATGGTTCAAGGGTGACATACTGGTGGGAGAATGTTGGGGTATGCAAAGATGCAATATATATATATGATCATTTTAAAAAATAATAACATATCTAAAGATTTCTAGCTTTATTTAAATAATTCTGGTTTTAAACTCTCATATTTACTAATTATAATATGTGTTTGTTTACTTCTAAAATTTTTTGAATGTTTGAGAAAAATAACTGGAAAGCATATATGAAGATCACTTTAATTTTCATACCCAATTTCAATACATTTAAATGATAATTTATTTAAATTTTGGAGAATTTGAGAGCTACAGTATTTTTGTATCTTTTGCATCATTCATTCCAACAGAAAACATAAATTATTTGAAAATGATTATCTTATTGGTTTCACTTAAATGAAAGCCAAAAGTGAATTTTTGTGAAAGCAGTAAGTTATGAATAATGTATTTCCTATTTTGTTATTCATTCAAATATCACCAACCAGCCAGCAGAACACTCAAATATGCCCAATAATAATTAAATTCACTTGTCTTTTATGCTTTACACTTATAGTCATAAAAACCATACACACATATTTTTTAGTTTTGTCATATGAAGGCATTTTTCATGGTATGCTGATAGAATTACTTATATAAGTTTTTTAATGGTAAGTGGAACTCCATTGCACCCTTGTGTTAGCCCCCATTCACTTGGGTGGGTCTGTTTATAAGACTGGAAGGAGGGGCCATAACACTTCCAAAGCAAAAGTGTTGGCACTCAAAGACCAGTGTGACTGGGACTTGGGTGGGGAGGTTGGACAGATGTTCAGGGCCTTGCTAGGTGCCATGGAGAGGGTTTGGATGGTTCTATACTCACAATGGGGAGTCACTGGAGAGTTACAATGAGACATGATTCTGACTGTAGGGAGAAGAATATCCTGGGAAATAAGAGAAGAAACAGGATCCCCCAAGCAGGGTTCTAGCAAGGTGACAGTGGTTTTTACTTGAGTTTTAGCAGTAGCAGAGGTGAAACCTAGTCAGACTGGAAGGAAATGAAAAGGAAGAGATGGCAGAATTTATTGATGGACTATTATTGGTGGAAGGAGAGAATGAACTGGAGATTTAACGACTGGATTATGGTGGGGCAAAGCCTACAGAATTGAATGAGGAAACGGAGAATACTTGTCTAGAAGAGAAAGAGTGTTGATATTAGTGATAATGTAAGAGTGTTGACGTTAGTGATAATGACTAGAAGAGAAACCAATACGAAAGAAGAGGTTTTATTATCATTCTTTCTTAACTCCCTGTCAACATCTGGCTGGTCTCATTGGTGCTTGTCCAATGGTATTGTCCACTATGGCTGCTCACTGTAAGTTTTTGACATTGTCACCCCTTCCTAACCTTGAAAGTCTGTGGTAAGGTATCAAGATGGGAATCAGATAGATTTGTAAAAGTATTTTAAAAACTTCTTGAAGACAGAAGAGGAATCAAACTGTGGAGGTGGAAGTGCTTGTGTGGCCATCTTCTAACAGGCTAACCCCCAATTCCCACTCCTCCACCTTCACCTCTGTCTTTGAACACACTTGGGTGTCGGTTCACATTCGCATCCTATATTTAGAACTAGCAAATGTGGCTAGATGTCGTCAAGGCTTCGTGAATGCACAGCTCCGTGCACTCAAAATGAAGCCACAGGATATTAGAAGAGGGAGCAGCAACTCTGACTCTGTTGCCCTGAAAAGGGACCCAGAGGCCAAGCTGCTGTGCGATGTCAATGACACCCTCACACAGCTGCCGGTGGTAGCTCTGACTCTGGAGCTCAGAGTTCCAGTCTAGTGCATATCCCACAAATTGAGTTCGTGCTCCAGGATGAAGCAAGGGGTCATGCAGGATGAGTGCCTGACATCAAAATGGGTCTCAGACTTCCTCTCTTAGTAAGTGCTGGTTTATGTCATTTCCTGCTCCTTGGAGACTTGTCACACCTCCCAAGAACTCAAACCCTATCATAAAAACAGAAGCATCAATTTCCACTGCCATTCATTCAGTCGACATTCATTTAAGTGGCAAGTTTTAGGGATGGGTGGAAAAGGCAGCCACAGTGTGAGCTGACTCTGAACAGATCTTTCTCTTCAGCAGCACTGGTTGCAGACACCTCCTTCTGTATCTTACTTTTGCCTTAACCCGGTATTCTCTGAGTCCGGCACGGTGGCTCGTGCCTGTAAGCTTCAGCCTAGGAAGTGGCTGAGGCTAGGGATCGTGGTTCGAGTCCCACTTGGGGCAACACAGCGAAACCCAGTCCCCAAAAATAGCTGGGCATGGTGGCGCACGCCTGTAATCCCAGCTACCTGGGAAATTGAGACTGGGGGTCACTTGAGTCCGTGGTACCCTGGGCAACGTGAGCCTGCAGTTCCTTGGGCAAAAATAGCGAGACCTAGTCTCAAAAAAAAAAAAAAAACCCAAAACCAAAACAAACAAACAAACAAATGGTATTCTCTGGTATCCCACCAGCCTGAGTGCTGTGTAAGCCTAGAAAAAAATCCTGAGTTTATCCCTGAGGGTGGCACAGACTTAGTACACTGAGCCTATTAATCACCAAGCATCTGGTATATAGGAGGTGATTTATAATAATCTTTGTCATATGAGCAAATTATAAAAATGCATCAAGAAGGATCCTTAACTTCATTTCTCCTTCTGGACTTTTTCTTTTTTCCCAATCTCAAATCTGGTTAGTTTTGGTGGCAAACAGAAGAGTTCGAGAGGTTGAGTGTGGTGCGGGGTGTTTTGACATCTTTTATCCTTACAAAACCCTCAAGATTGCAAGTCCTTAATTTTGCATCCAAAAGCCAGTTGCGTTACAACTTTTTCAGATTTTAGAAGGGCAAAACTTACTTCCTTGTTAACGATATCAAAGATGCAGCAGCAAGCAAAATCTTTGTGCAGTGAATACAAGAATTTTCACACTAAGTGGATTCATAGTGTAGGTCAGGTTTTGCTGTCAAATAAGTTACCAAATGCTCTTGATTTTTAGCGTGGGAGTCTGGAAATGCGGACAAGAAACTGTGGACCTGTGAAATCCCCATTTTTAGATCTATCAGTTGAGGTTCAGAAGCAACTGAGATTCAGAAAGGAGGAATTCATAGAGCCAAGGTTGCTCTATGAAGGGAAGGAATGAGAATGCAACTTTCTCCAACCCTCAAGCCCAGTCTTTCTATTGTAAGAACCCAAGTTCCTTGTCCTGTCTGCCCCCCAGTGTAAAAAGGAATCATGGCAGCGCCTTCTGGTGCCCAGCCAACGAGAGTTTCATAAGATGAAGTCTGGTGAGTTTTCTTTCTGGAGCAGCAATGGCTCCATCTACCGGACACTCATAAGAATGACATGGGACACTGGCAAGAATGACTGACACTGAGAAATGAAGTCTATTACCCTGGCAATGCATTCTAAAGAAGGGTGACTGAATTGTCTTTCCCTTTTCTATGGGCACAAATCATATTTTGTGCGCCACAAAACTGCTACTGAATTACCCCTATTTAGCCCATCCTTCAGAATAACAACAATAATGAAAACTCTCATCTCATGGCAGAACTTTGAGAGCAAAAGTACTAATTCACCATTCTCAGTCTCTTCAGAACAGTTTTTTGTGGGTTTTTTTTTGAGACTAGGTCTTGCTATTTTTGCCCATGGAACCGTAGGCTCACGTTGCCTGGGGTACCACGGACTCAAGCAATCCCCAGCCTCAGCTTCCCAGGTAGCTGGGATTACAGGTGTGCGCCACCACGCCCAGCTATTTTTGGGGACTAGGTCTTGCTGTGTTGCCCCAAGCGGGACTAGAACCGCGATCCCTAGCCCCAGTTGCTTCATAGGCTGAAGCTTACAGGAACGAGCCGCCTTCCCGGCCCAGAACAGTTTTTCTAAAACACATTTTCTTGCTTTAAACTTCAGAAGTCCGCAGGGCACAGTAGCGTGTGCCTATAATCACAGACTACGAAGCGAAAAGTGCCAGGCTGAGTCTAGGGTCCTATGCTTGAGTCCGTAGGTTTGAGACTCCCCCAGGGCAACATAGCGAGACCTAGTCTCAAAAAATATCTGGGCACGGTGGCTTGCGCCTGTAATCCTAGCTACCTGGGAGGCTGAGGCTGGGGATTACTTGAGTCCGTGGTACCCCGGGCAATGTAAACCTGTGGTTCCTGGGGCAACAGAGCGAGACCTAGTCTCAAAATAATAATAATAATAATAATAATAATAATAAACTTCAGGAGTCCTCATCAGTTACAGAGGTGATTCCACTGGCCTCCTGGTCGCCATCCTGTTCTTACCAGCTGTTCCTCATACCATGACCTCCTTACAGGCCCTTGTCGCACCTGCTTTTCCTGTTATAGTTAAAACCATCTACTTCATTCATTTGCCTGCTTTCTCTGCAAGACTTGGCACCTGCATATTTTTGAGCACCTGGAATACACAGTTTGATTACTTTTGAAGGAATGAAAAGCTAGAGAGGATTTATTTAGTTCACTTATGACAATAAAAAAAGTATTCATTGATTAAACGCATACTTTTTTTTTTTTTTTTTTTTGAGACTAGGTCTTGCTATTTTGCCCATGGAACCGCAGGCTCTCGTTGCCTGGGGTACCAAGGACTCAAGCAATCCCCAGCCTCAGCTTCCCAGGTAGCTGGGATTACAGGCGTGTGCCACCGTGCCCAGCTCTTTTTTTGGAACTAGGTCTTGCTACGGGCCCCAGGGGAGACTCGAACCGCGATCCCTAGCCCCAGCCGCTTCATAGGCTGAAGCTTACAGGCATGAGTCACCGTGCCCGGCCTTCAGTGTAATTACATCTTTAAAATAGTTTCTTGAATATGAATTTTTGTATTTGGCAGGCTGGAGAGAGCAGGGATACTTGCCCTCTGGAGAAGGAAGATTATTGAAGGATGCAATCATCATTTGTTCTTATACGACATGATAGTTTCCTTGAGTCTCCCACATTCTCTTTTCTTTTCTCTGTGTCTTACATTTTTTAAATAAAGTCTCAAAATGAATTAGAAGCTGTATAAGGCATATGGCACTTTCAAAGTTTGGATGGTTTATCATCATAGAAAGACCTAGAGCTGAGAGAGGACCTTGAAGACCGTAACTACCACACACTGTATAGAAGGGGAGTTAGGAACATGGAGAAAGTTGCCCTGGGTAGGACCCTATGAACCCACAGTTTCAAGTCACTTTTTCACTATAATCTTGTACATTGCAATCAACTATTATTGTCAATTTCAATTAGAAAGAATAAAAAGGTCAAGAGGTGTACGGGTACGTGTATTTCTCAGAATCCAGAAATTCAAGAGAAGGCGGATCCATCAAAAATATCCCAGTACAAAAGTTGGCAAAACAAATAGTTCCCTTGTGTTTTTTTTTTTTTTTCTAACTGAACTTTAAAACCGGAGAAAGTCTCCCACAAGGAGAGTGTTCCTGAGCCAAGTTTAGGCAGAGGAAAATTTTTCAACGTGTCAGGAACGAAGCTGACATTCCATTAAGGGAAAAAAAAATGTGCTGGAGGAAAGGGTAAGGGGGGTGAGGGGAGGCACCAGAATTCAGACGGACCACAGCAGAAAGCGCTCTGCACGCTCCCCCTCCTACAGAGTTCCCTGGATTTCGCTCTTGAGTTCCCAGCCCAGTGGACATTTCCTGTCCTGCCTCTGGAAATACAAGCTCAGACTTACAAAACATCCTTTCCCCGCTACCCTAGCGCCTGACTCTCGGACACCATCTCTCTCCACGTCGATGAAGCTCAGCGCCTGCCCTCCCCTTCCTTCCTCGGAACCTCTCCCTGGCCCGCAGCCCCAGGCTTCCCAAGGAGAGTTGAAGGAGCCTCTGAGCAGGTGGTGCTAAAGGGAACAGAAACGACCCTGGAGACCCCCGACGCAAGAGGTATGGGACGTCATTGCGATGGGCATCTGTCGAGTAGAAGGAGACGCTTATCCTTTAAGCCCAGGTTGTGGGCATTGAGAGCAGCTGGGTGTGTGTGTGGTGGGTGGGTGGACTCAGCAGGTGCTCGGGGATTTCTTACCCCTCTTACTAGTTTAAATTGTCCCTAGAAGCACACATTGCATTCTGGTGCGGAAAGTGCTATGGTAGATTTATGGAGGTTCCTGAATTATTCTTTCTTTTCTTCTGCGTTTTGGGCTCCCTGAAATGTCAATAAATACCTTCAGTTCTGAATAAATGGAAAAAAAAAAAGACTGAAGTGGAAGGAGCTGGGAAAAAGCATTTTCACTGTGATCAACTAGGGTTCAGCTGTTTCCCGGGACCTACACTGTGTCCTTCTGCCCTCATGCTCCCTCCTCCCCTCTCTCCCACCCACTATCATGGAGACATACAGCTCAGTTGTTCCTACAGGTGTCAGGATGCAGCCCATTTTCCCACACCTTTGAGAACTAGTGTTAGAGATTGGGGCACAGAGTCCAGGAGCATGGGAGTATTAACTGTCCAATCCAGAGCTCACTGGATGTGGCCAGTGACTTCCTCAGGGAGAGGCTTCCAGCACTTGATTGCTCCCAGGCTGGCTTTGGCAACACATGTCATGACATTGAACTGACTCAGGACTCAGCGTGGTTTCTGCCCAAGAAATACTCACAAATGTCTGGGGCAGCTGAAGCATTTCCAACATCCTTACTCTGAACTCCAATGGGGTTTGCTTCTCTGTGTCACATATTTTCCTCCTTTGCATACTGCCATGCCCTGTTCACTAAGAGACTGTGGTAGAGGAGAAAGTGAAAAAGAACTAATCATAACCTACTTGATGATCCCAAGAATGGCAACTAATGTTTGAACATTTGCCGTGCTCCAGGCTGGTAGGCATTATCATCATTATCCCCATTTTACAGATGAGGGAAATTGAGGCTGGAGACACATTTAGACAATGGCAGAAGAGCAGTCTGAAGAGACTTTTATTTTAACTATTATTTTCATACAACACCAGTCGTATTTGTATAGTTACTGATCACCTTATGTATAATCCACCCTCCTCCCCCCATCCCTCACTCCCACACCTGCTCCAGTCACTCAAACTTCCCTCTCCCAGCAAGTTGTTGGTTGATGCTTGACCCACTGGTCACTTCCTTTTCGGGTACAATGTCCTTTTCCTGGGTGAGGACCTGTGCTCCTGGAACATGGCAGATCATGCTGCTTATATTCCCAGGAGTAACTTTGAAACGGGTAGCCAGTTCGAGCCCATCAGGAACCTCTTGTAGGGCAGGTGTGTGGCATGGTTCTCCAGGCTTCTTTATTGTGGTGCTTCTTATGGTGAAGGTGACTGTATCCTTTTCTCCAAACCTATGTGTTCACTGGACTCTGTGCCTCCTCATTCATGCTGGTTGTCTCTTCTGTTCCGATGTCTGACCATGGAACTGCTTCTGAGCCTGACAGTTCTGGCATCAGGCTGATGAACCTCAGTCTTTAACCCTTGTTGTCACTCTCAGAGACCAGGAAGACTAGGGTTTGGAATCTGGTCCCAGCTTTATTGAGTCGGTGCCTTTAAATTAGTTAAAATGTTCCCAGTTTCCTCATCTGTAAAATGGAACAATATTTCACCTCACAGAGGTGTCATGAGAGGTAAATTAATTTGAAAAGGATATTTCATTGAGACAAATTAATAAGGCAAGCATGCTGTTTCCAGTTCCTATAGTGTGCAGCGTAAATGTGGCGGGAAGCCTCACAGGTGAAAACCCATAGGGCTCTGTAGGCGGTAGCGATGATGCCTTGTGAGGATCTACCGGTCAGATTAAGACTGCGGTTGCCCCCTCACTGGACTCAGCTCCCTAAGGAAAGGATCCCTGTCTTACATACATTTTGTGTATTTCAGAAAATGTTTCTCAAACTGTGATCTAAGGACAACATTGTTTTATGGAAGGGACTCAAGGGAACTCCTCCTTTGGGGAGGCATTCAACCAGAAACTGTGGGTGCTCCAAGACCATCCTTATCTACTTCCAACAGAGCAGTTCCATCTTTACATGTCTCATGTGTTGGGGTGCCGAATTGTTTTAGAGACAATTCTTAGAATTGCTTACCTGGACCGAGGGATGGTTTGTCTAGGTTGAAAATGACTGTTTATGAAGGGGAGTTGACTTTTGGATTTATGATTTATGGTTCAGTTGCCTCTGCCTGTCTCTCCCTGCCCTTCCCCATATGCCTCCTACTTCATGATCAGCTTCTGTCCTGGGAAACCTACTGGAGGTGGGTGCCAGCCGTTCAGAAGTTGAGTTTTCCCATTTCAGGAAGCCAATCCTCGAGGACAGGGCCCCAGATGGCTTATATTACAAGCTCACCTCTCTTTGAGTCTCTCCTATAGTCCTTCTCAAAGTAGTTGTTACAGATCTTCTTAATGACAATAGTGAACTTATTGACCCAAGCCATGTATGTGCCAGGCACATTATACAGATGAACTCACTCTTCCCTCAAAAGCCTCATGCTCCCCATTTTGAGGATGTAACTAAAGACAGAGATGTTAGGGGATTTGCCCAAGAGCATCAATCAGTTAGGAATGAGGGTGGGATTGAGGCCCTGACCCCTGAGTCTGAGCCACCCTGTCTTGAATATTTCTGTAGCCCTGTTTGATGGAGGTAAGAGGGCTATTGCTGCAAGTGTGGTTCTTTCTTGATTTTGACAAAGGATGCCCCTGACAATAGACTGATAGGATCACAGTGACAGCCAGGACTGAATGTGCTATGGAGGGATGGGGAGCACTTTGAAAAGATAGAGTCTGCATTCTTGACCAATTTGTACCCCTGAGAAACATTTCCTCTCCTCTGGGAGGTGGTCTGGTTTAGTGGAAAGATCAAGCTCTGTAGCCAGATTACCTGGGTTCAAATCCCAGAGCAGTTGTATACTTGCTGGTTCATCTAAGGCAATTCTATAACCCTCTGTGCCCCAGCTTCTTCAAGATAATGACATCCCACTGGAGTGAGGCTAATACAGTAATTATTTCATAAAGATCTTAGGATAAAATTACATAATCTACATATAGCATTTAGAAGTATGTCTGACGTGCTCAATATCTTTGTGTAAAGAGGCTAGTACCTAAAGAGCTGGCTGACAGTTTGGAAATAAGAAACATATTTACAAAGAGAGCATACAGTCTCAAAGAGACTGTAAGCTAGACACAATTTTAATTGAGCTGGACCCCAGCCAGGAAGGCCCCAGGGCCCCTGAAGGACAGCTTAGGACCTAGGCCAGAGAGCTTAGATGCTCTCTCTCAGGGATAAAGGGGTGAATGGAAACTACCTTAGGGTGTTGGTTTTGCCAAATTAGATCTGTTAATTAAATGAAGTGCCATTTCTTTTCTTTGTAGTTATGGGACTTAGTCCCACCTCTGACCTGTTGTTGCTGAAAATGAAAAAAAAAAAAAAATTGCTTGGCTTTTTTAAATAAGGAAATGCCTTTGACTGAACCACTTGCATTTTTGGAAGGATGACATGAAGATGTCAAGCTGAGAGAAATAAAATTTAAGGACTAGATTGTGACTTATTTTGTGAGGTTTTGGGGACAACAAATTTGTAAGCATAAAGTCTAGATCAAATTTGGAATGACCTCGAAAATACTATGCATCTGTTTATCAACATTCTTACTAGAAGTCAAAATTGGCAAGAAATAAATGAGTGACTGGTATTAACTGAGCACTTACTGTGAGCCAGACCTTGTACTAAGTGCTTCATATGCATTACCTCATATCTTGTTTAATCATCAAGCCCACCTGTCAGGTGAGTACTGTTACCCCCAGTTTAGAAATGAGGACAGCAAGATTTAGAGAAGGAAATAACAGGAACAAAAACGCACAGTTATTTGTCTTGCCATGCGCGGTGGAGTGAGCCTTTAACCCAGTCTTCGGAGGCCAAGGCTAGGAATTGCTTGAGTCCGTGGGTTTGAGACTACTCCCAGGAACATAGCAAGACCTAGTCTCAAAAAATAGCCAGGTGTGTGGTGGCACGCACCTGCAAAATCCCAGCTACCTGGGAGGCTGAGGCTGGGGATCACTTGAGTCCACAGGATTGGGACTACCCCCGGCAACATAGTGAGACCTGGTCTCAAACAACCTCCCCCCCCACACACACACACACAGTTACTAAATGTGAGGGCTGGGCTTCTGACTCAGGACTGCCTCCTGTGGGTATGACTGCTTAAATATTACCTTCTACTTCTAGTCTAATCCTCAGTGATATAAGCCATTCCTTTCTGAGGAATATTGTATTTGGAAATGGGTAAAGGGAGTAGTCACCTTCTCAACAGGGGATCTGAAGGCATTTTGGAGAGAGGGGGTCAGAAGATGCAAAGGGCAGCTCACGGGAGAGGCACCGTGCGACCACATCACAAGTTGAACACTGCATCAGGCAGGGACAAATGTGGGGAGCTTGTAGGGTGGGTTGTCTGCTTGGCCTTTCTCTAGGCACCGCTAGAAACTTCTCTGTCCCAGGGATTTCTATCTCCCTTCCTACCGTGATCTAGGTCACTTACTGAGAAGACATATGACCTCTGGCTGAGCCCCATCTGCATGGAATAGATACCCTCGGCTTGTCATTACTGATATGAACACTCTCATTTGTTGTCACCAAAATGCTCCCTGACCAGTTGTAATGTAACCAATCCTCATCGCCAATTGTAAGGGAAGTGTCCTGTTCATGACGCCAAATGTAGTGCACAGGCATCAGGTTCACCAATGTGGTTTATTGGTTTTAGTAGTTACACAGACACACCAGACATGGTCAGGCAGCGCTGGGGTCAGGGGAGTGAAGTGGGAGGTGCTGGGAAGCAAGTAAGCCTTTCAGCCCCCCAGGAATCTTCACACTTTCCTGCTCTGTCTAGTGCTCTTTTGTGCTCATGAATGTGCTCAACCTCTCCTCTTTATTCCCTCTCCTAGGCACAGGTTATGCACACTTAGACATGCGCACACCCACTGGGTTTCACAATCATGGGGAAGACGCAACACTACAGGTGCTGGTCAAAGGCTAATACAGGAAAAAACCTGACTAAGTCACTCTACACCAGTGCTTGACTCTTAGCCAATCACTGGAAAGTGATTCATATAGAATTGGTTTGCTGAAGCATCTGTGTTGAGAGACATGTAGAGTCACTCTCATGGGTAGGAGAACCATTTTCGAGTAGGGAACCGCCCAGGCAGCCCCTCTAGTCCCCTGTCCACTCCCACAGCTGTTACCTGTTCCATTGCTAGAAAGACAAGCTCCTTGTTTTTCTTTTGAGTCTAGGTCTCGCTATTTTTGTCCATGGAATCACAGGCTCACTTTGCCCTGGGGTACCAGACTCAAGCAATCCCCAGCCTCAGCTTCCCAGGTAGCTGGGATTACAGGCGTGCACCACCATGCCTAGTTTTTGGGACTAGGTCTCGCTATATCGCTATATTGCCCTGAGCAGGACTTGAACTGCGAGCCCTAGCCCCAGCCCCTTCATAAGCTGAAGCTTACAGGCACGTGCCGGCATGCCCGGCTTGCAAGCTCCTTTTTGAGGAGCAATCTGAGTTGCAAACTTTTGGTGTTTTATTTGATAGAAAAGCTCCTATTCTGAATTCTCAGAACACTAGCAGGCACAGCTCAAGGCCACAGTGTGAAGTGGCAGATGTTTCCCTGGGGTCCCCAGAATTCTCTTTTCCCACCCACCTTCTCAGCCTCTCACATCCAGACTCTTTTTCATCAATAGTAAGGCCTTTAGGCCATTCACTGAACAACCTTCACACACACACACACACACACACACACACACCACAAGTGTGGGTGTATTATAACAAGAATCAAATTGTTTTACTGGAAAAAAAGAAGACATTCGAATCTAGGAATCAGCAGTTTGGGAGAGATTTTTTAGGATTTAAGAATACAAGCCTTTCTTAGTAAATCTACCTCTCCCATCCCACACTGCAAATTAGTATTTGTGTGGGGTCCATCAATAATTGTGGAGGGTCCTAGTTTAATGACTGGGGTGGAGTTAGGGGAAGGAAGGAAATCTGTTGAATATCCCAGGCCACCCAAGATATATGGGGAGTAAGGAGGGACTCCTGCATCTTCTGCATGTTCTGCTTTGGAGGGGGAATAGGATTTTTTTTTTTCCCCTAATCTCACTCTTTGTTTTCAAAAGGAAGTTCCAAAGAGACAGAAGCAGACAGGAATAGTTTAAAAAGTAGACACAATACAGAACAAAAAGCCCCAAGGCAGCAGCAGAGGGAGTCTCAGTATATGTTCAGTGTGCAACACGTGGGGCCTGCTAGACCCTTGGAACTTTCCACAGTTTGACTTTCTGGCTAATTATTACCATCTGTTCTGCTGGGCTTGCCAGTCGAGTTGCCAGGCCAGCCTGAAGGCTACACCAGCCTCTGCCAGCTGCTGTGATCCTTGGTGTTTTGCTAAGGAACAAGTAGGCAGGCCCACTGCCCATTGTCCTGCTGCTGGGTGGGTAGCTTGCCCCTTCTGCCCACCTCCTGGCTTCTCAGCTCCCTTGTCCACAGCCCAGTCTGTTTCGCCTTTTCTGTGTGCCTGTGATGTGTCTGCACACTTAAATGAACACAGCCTGCTCCTTCCCTCAGAGTGGGTTGAAAGCTGGCGTGTACCTCACATCCTTGCTGAGACTCATGCGTCATGGAAAAGAAAGGCCTGCATGTACTTCAGTAAATAAACAGCTGCTAGGACTCCAGGCACGTATTAGTCTTAACCTGATAAGGCATTTGTCTGAGAGCACAACTATCAGAAATGAAAGGGATCTAAGGACCCTCTGCTCTAAACCTATTATTTTACAGACAGATGAGGTTGCTTAAGAAGGAGGTCACTTCCCAAGGTCACTGAGCTAGGATCCAGGGGCATCTAGGTCACAGGGGCATTTTTATTCCATAGAACCTTATGTGGATAGGCTTAAGAAGAGATTAATGTTAGAAAGGTAGTGGATATAGCCATTCTCCTTTAGTATCCACTCTTCACCCTTCTCCTCTCTGCACCGTGGTCCTGAGGCTAACCTGTATAGCTCCTTTGCATTTGGTTTCCATTCAGGTTGAGCCAGAGGTGGCCATGGCATGAAATCAAAAGGAGGGAAGAGAGTGATGTGAAGGTACTTATTCCCCTTTCCTGCTATATTGCCACGAGCTGTTTGTGACCGCTGATGAGAGGCCATAATTCCTGGCACACACCTCTCTCCATAAAGCTCTCCCTTACCCCTTAGGCTGAGGGTATGGCAGGGTCTACACTATCATGCAACTCTCCAGGATTGCACTCTCTCTGAAGGTTCCCAAACTCTACTCAGATCTTTGTAAATAGTCCCTTGGTTAAACTCTCCAAATGGGAAGTGTTACATGTCAGGACCCTTATTGAGATATGTGATTTTGTTTAGAGAAAGAAAAACCTACACAAGAAAAGATATACCTGGCCAGGAACGGTAGCTCATGCCTGTAAGCCTCACCCTATGAAGTGACTGAGGCTAGGGCTCACGATTTGAGTCCTGCCAGGGGCACATAGTGAGACCTAATCCCCCAAAAAATAGCTGGGCGTGGTGGCGCATGCTTGTAATCCCAGCTACCTGGGAAGCTGAGACTGGGGATTACTTGAGTCTGTGGTATCACGGGCAACATGAGCCTATGGTTCCACGGGCAAAAATAGCGAGACCTAGTCTCAAAAAATATATATATATACCTGAATTTATGGAGGAGAATGTATTTCCCACAGCTGTCATTAAAAAATGACCACACATTTGGTAGTTTTACACAACAGAAATTTATTCCCACAGGCCTAAAGGCAAGAAATCCAAAATAAGTATCAATAGGCATAAATAAGGTATCATTGAGGTCACATTGCCTCTGGAAGTTCTGAGAGAGAATCCCTTCTTTTATCTTTTGGTGCTTGCCACCATTCCTTTGCTTGTGGCTGCATCGTGCCACCATCTACCCCTTGGTCTAATCTACATGTGAACTCTTTCTCAGTCACCCTTTTACAAGGATTCTTGTGACTGAACTTATGGCTCACCCAGGTGATTCGGGACTATCACCACATTTCAAAATCCTTAAACTAATACACTTGCATTTTCTCCTGTATTAGTTTTTAGGAATTTTATAGTTTTGTGCTTTATGTTCAGCTATGAGCCACTTTATGCTAATTTTGTGAAGGGTTTCTGGGTCATCTTTTCAAATCTTTGTTTTCTTTGCTTTTTGATTTTACAGAATTCTATTGCTGTACACTTGAGCTCTAAGATTCTTCCTTAGTCATATCCATTGCATTAATAAAACTTTAAAAGTTGTGTGTGTTATGGTGTTTTTT
>PVHY01025542.1:0-18287 GCA_004024945.1 Uropsilus gracilis
GAAACGGTGCCTGTCCTTCTCTGCTGGGCTTCGGGAGGCCTTGTCCCAGGCTAGTGCATGGCTTCTTAGAGTCGCTTAGTTCAGTCATTTCCAGTCAGTCTTGGGGCCGTCAGCCCCGGTCCCTTCTTTCCTTCTAGTGCTGCCTTCTGTTGCGGGGCTGGTGACTTGTGTCTCCTGAAATGCATGGAAAGTGTACCATTAATACTCGGAACAGAAGCCAGGTGTGGGTGCGCGCCTGTAATCCAAGTGCTGGGAGGCAAGAGGCTCGGGATGGCTTGAGTTCGCGGGTTCGAGACTATCCTGGGCAACATAGCGAGACCTGGTCTCGAAAAAGCAGCCAGGTGCCATGATGGGCACCTGTAATTCCAGCTACCTAGGAGGCTGAGGCTGGGAATCGCTTGAGTCTGGGGTACCTTGGGCAACATAGCAAGACCTAGTCACTAAAAAACAAACAAACAAACAAACAAACAAAACCCTGAACAAGGAATCAGCAGTCGCCCCAGGCAGGCCTGGAGAATTTGTTTTTTGTCAATCAAGCTTTATTGGCACACATCCGTGAACAGGCTCACTCATGCCTGTTGGCTGTGAGGGCTTTTGTGTTTCAGCCGCAGAACTGAGAAGCTGTGACAAAATAGTCTGACCCGGACAGCGTAAACTATCCATCATCTGACCACGTGCTGCATAAATTTGTGGCCCCCTGCTATCCGTGAGCAAGTTAGCTGGATAATTCTGGAAAGTAAAATGGAGGCAGCAAAGCTAAGTGGTTGCCTAGGCAGTAACCCATGGGTGCTGGTCACCAGCCATGTCTCCCTAGTGCCCCTGGCGTTCAGGGGAATTCAACGAGGAGCGTTCCTTTGATGCCATGTTGCGAGATCCCTTCAGAATGGAGTCTCAGCAGAAAGGTTGCTTGTGCACCAAAATAAAGAGTTGTGCTCCCTCTTCTCACTGTACGTCTTGTCCAAGCAAGTTGAGAAACTGTGACTCTTGGAGCAGGCAGCCAATTCTTCCAGCTGAGGTTTTTGTGATTTTATTCCCCCCCTTTGATTTAAAAATAAACTTTGTAGAACTTTTTTTTTTCACGGCTCTCAAAATATTCTGTTTTGAAACATTTAATTACCTAGGTTATTTATATGGAAAGGTCTGATAGTGTTTCTATGGGAGTCTGTTATTTCTTCTGCTAAATTTTATCTTATATTAGGGGAAGGGCTGAGGTTGGTTACTATGGTAACGTTCTTAAAATGGCAACAATGCTATTATGGAGCTAAAACTATAGTCATTCTGGTGGGAGGGAACAGAGGTGGTGGGTGGTAGTCTTTTTTATTTTTATATTATTATTTTAAAGAAAACCTCTCCTACTTCCAACCCTTTTACATTCATTTATTTTAAGCTTTCCAGTGTAGAGTACTGGAATGGGAATTGAAAAGGAAGAGGATGTCCTATCTCCATTAAATTTCTGCAACCTTCATCTGTCCCATTTATGGGGATAACTGTTTTCTAGCTCACCTTCTTTTCGTTTTTGCAACCATTTATTCACCAAACTGATATTGAGGTCTGTTCTGTGTTAGAGATGGTTAATATAGGATCCTATACTCATTTTTCCTTTTAAATTACAAATTCCTTGATGTCATTAGTTCACTTTAATGAACTAATGTTTAATGAAGTAATGATGTCATTAGTTCACTTTAACGAGCTCATAGCAGATATTTATGAGTTCTTGCTATATGCCCATCATTGTGTTAGCATGTTTAGAAAAAAAAAGAGGGGGGGTCTTTTGCTAAAGACTATTGCTTCATTGGTCTGTGTAGGGAAGGTCAAATAGTCAAGCACAGGGATGATTAAGATAAAATCTGTACATTCTAACATGGACACACTTAACCTGTTGGACTCTCCATCCTGGAGAGCACAGGAGAGGTTTTGCAGGGGTAGTTTAGACAATCTATTGGGTAGGATGGGCACTCTTGAGTGATTCTGAGCCAGCAAGAACAGAGAGCATTCCTGATCATGTAAGGGAATCCCTGAAAACGTGCAGACAAGGGTGGTGGTAGAACTGTCTGGAAATGGGTTGGAGGTTGTGTCTGGAGGTTGAATTTTGGACACTGGGAAACATCAAGAGGTTCTGGCAGCGACTCAAGAATGTGTACTTAGAGCTTTCTTTGGTAATACCTGGGGTGGGAAGATAGTGAAGGAAAAGGGCCTGGTGGAATTGGAGAGGGCAGGAAGATTTGGAGAGACAGCACGCTTCCTCTGGGACCTCTGGACTCTGCGCACTATCCCTGCCCCCTTAGCATGAGCACGTTCCTCTCTGGGAGGCAGTGGGTGGTCCAGGGGTCAAGGAAATGTAAACGAAAGCCAAAGATCTGCGTCTAGTAAGGAAAGTGTGTGTGTGTGAGTGTATGTGGGTGTGTGTGCGTGTGCACCAGAACAGGAGCCGCTTCTCATATCCCCACCATGCCTCACTTCTAGCCAGAGATTGCTAATGAAAACGATCACTTTTTGGAGGCTTGTTGTGACCAGTAGAACTGGCACCAGCGGGCAGATCAAGGCTAACTATAACGATGACTGTAGAACACTTAGGATTGTCCCATTGAGCTCACGGAGTATAGTAATCAGAGTCTTGCTTTCTTCTCTCCATTCATTCTTTCAGCCTTCATGTCCTTCCCTGGCTCCGCTAGTCACTCCAGGTCATTCAACACGTTTTCATTTGCAAAGCACCAGACTAGTTCAAGATGTAACATTTCCAGAATTAGGTAATGGCAACAGCTCTGGATTTAGAAGCAAGACTGCTTCCTTCCCCCTTCTAGGAATCGCCCCATAGTCAGAGAAGGGAGGTGCCAACCCTCAGCTCTCTGCTCTCTTGCCTCTACTTCCCCAGGTACTCACCTGTAAGCTCAAAGTTGGATTGGGAGACAGAAGCAGCCGGGAGACATTAAACTTTTGCTTGACTGGTAATGAGTGGTCTTCTCGCGTCTGCGATGTCTGAATCTAGTGGATGTTTAAATAGATTTCTCTTCGGAGTTCTTTTGTGGGCTCTTTGCAGACTCCCTTCCCTCATGGTTGAGGATCCCCTAATTGCAGGACCCTGGACACCAGGGCAACACACCGCTTTTCTGCCTACACTTCTTTTAACCCTCAGAGTCCTTGTGATGCCTGAGACTAATATCTGCTGTGGCCTTTTGGATAGCAGTTCAGCTGGCCTGAGCTGGCCTGAGCTGACCGTCCCTCTCACGAGCCTGTGTCTTGTTCCTGGGGAGACACTTGTGTGTCCTTTACTTCTGCAAACCCTGGGAGAGGAGCCACCACCAGCCCGTGTCTGCTCTGGGTTTCAGGTGTGAATTGGGCACAGAAGTGCTTGTTTTCCAAGCTGCATGGACTGCTGAGGAAAGGCGTTGAGGCCTTTTAAAGCCCCTCTCTCTTAACTTGCCCTGAAGATGCCGCTCTGATGTTCCATCTCCTCGCTGTGGGCACATGGATACTCCACACTCCAACAGCAGCCTTGAAGAATTCCTCCCCAAACGTCCAGTTCTTGACCCTTTCTCACCCTGGATGGGGTGAAGGAATTGTCAGTTTTGTAGCTAGTGTATAGCCACGGTCCTTGCTGAGATTTGCCTGTGGCCTTACTCTTTGCATGAAATATGCTTATCGGTTCTTTCTCAAACAGATACCTCTATGTACTCTTTCCCCCATCCTTTCTTTAGAACGGTCCCGTCTTCCTGTGGAGAGAACCTCTGTCACACCAACCAGGGCTGGCTGCTTCTCAGGGGTGTTCACGCATGATGAGGCGAGACGTGGAGGGGTCATTTTGGGGATGGTGTGGGAAGCTCCTGTGTAGACAGAGCGCTCTGAGACAGGTGTGCCTCTGACTCAGTTTCCGGTGATTGAAGTCTCAGCTAGTGACTCCCCATCTGTCTGTGTCCCCCGACCAGAGATGTGTATCAACCACTTACTAGGATCTTCTGATCAAAACGTGACACATATTACCACATCGTTACCCTGGACCCCTTTCTTCATTCTGGATTTCATTATCCCTCACCTGATGACAGCAGATTCAGAAAAGAATTTTTACCAGACGATTTCACATGTGTACCAAGGTAAACAAAATAGTATAGTGAACCCTCCTGCTCCCTCCCCCCCCAATAGGTAATTATCACTTAGTTTGAGTTTGTACATACTACCTTAGACGGCTTTCTACTCCCAGTTATGATGACTTGATACATTTTTGAAAGTAAAATTCATGAACATGAAAGTGTATAAACCAGGGAAGTGCAACTGGATGCATGAACCCACAAGCCATCCTTCATGGCAACACCACCTCTCCGAGAAGGGGGAGAACATTTTCACTTTCCCAGAGTCCTTTCTTCTCTTCCCGGTCATGCTCCTTGCCCCTGAAAAGCAGCCACTGTTCTATTTTCACCTTTGTTCCATTTGGACTGTTCTAGAATTTCATTTAAATAGACATTCAGTCTGTATCCTTGCATGCTTAATGTGTCACCCAGCATAATGTTTTTGAGATGCAGCCCCATTTTTGCGTATGTTAGTCGTTCCTTTCTTATTATTACAAGTATTATTCTGTCATATAAATGAACCACAATTTGTTTGACGAACGTGCTGGTGATTTTTGATTTTTGTCTGCTCTGAATGCGCTCTGTACATTCTTGGTCATTTTGTGAGCAAATGTTTTCAGTTTCTTGAGTAAGTCTCTCGATCATGTAGGGGAGCTGAGGCTTTCTGCCGTGCTAGCCTGGGGTGAGGGGAGAGTGCCCTTCGGCTAACTTTGCAAACTTGCAAATGTCATCCATTGCAACTGGCCTTTTAATGGTCATTTTTGCTCCAGTGTTCCCCTCACCCTGTCATTCTTCAATGCTTTTGAATAGTTTTCTTTAAAACGTTGTCTGGATTTTATCGCTGTTCGTCATAGAATGGTTGTGACCACGCTGCTCCACTATGAGCAGAAACAGACTTCCTTCTACCATCTAGTGGTTCCTTGCCTCCTCGCTTATCTCCACTCGTCTGCCTGCCCCTGGTCACCAGAGTGAGCTTCCAAAAATGCAATCCATTTCCTGGGGTAAACCCCATCAGTGACTCCTCATTGCTGCCATTGCTCCACATGTCCCCCCAAGATTTCCCAGTACGTATCCCACGTGCTTTCTGACTTTATTGGGCCCCGCTGCGTTTCCTGGAGGTGCACTTCCTGTGCAAGTCTCCCCTTCTTTGCACAGAGGATGGTCCCTGCCTCAAAAGACTGCCTGTTTTGCAGCCTGGATAGCCGTGCCATCCTTCAGAAATCAGCTCCGATCATCAACTGTTAGGAGAACCTTCACATGCTTCATTTTCCCCAGTGTTCCCAGTGCATGTTAGCATCATGGACTCACTGACCTGTGTTTAGGTGTTTAATCACTTATTACTTCAACTATCAGGTGAGTTGCTAGTGGGGTTTGCCTTACCTTTGATTGGCCTTTGTTGGATGCGGAGGGAATTGTCCCACACCACTCTAGATTCTTGAGGTTGGCAAATAAACAAGTACCAGACAGACTGATAGGAGGAAAAAGCCACAGAGAAGTTTAGCAATAACATGGCACGTCCTGTTTGCACAAGAGGGTCCAGTATAACTGAGTAACTCACCCACATGGTAGGGTTAGATGCCTTTTTAAAAATTTATTCATGTCTTATTGTTCACACACACACATTTGACATTGTTGTATTCCCTGGGGTTCTCCCATCATGTCACCCGTGAACTGTCATCTTGACCTCTTGGGTTCATCCCTTCCCTAATTTCTCCCTCCCTTCCTCCCCGCTCCCAGCTGTGTTTATTTCTGCTGGTAGTTTTAATTATTTCTTGTCTTTTATTGTTTTTCCTTATATTCCTCATGTAAGTGAAGCCATCTTGCTTATTTCCCTTGGCATGATTCCTTCCTGCTCCATCTATGTTGCCACATATGCCACATAAGCTTGTCTTTTGATTGCTGAATAGTATCCCATTGTATAAATACACCACAGCTGTCTGATCCATTCATCTGTTTGGGAGGTTTGAGTTGCTTCCATAACCTTGCTGATGTAAATAGTGCCTTCTTAACCAGTTTGATGGGGCAGAGGAGCTTGGAGGGTGGGGGGGAGAATGGGGAAATTCAGTTAGGGTGCAGACTAAGGAAAACCATGGAGTGTCTGCCTTCTCCAGTGGAAAAAAGAGAAGTGGAGTAGGTCTTCCTGCCACTGATCCTTACAGAGAAGGATTGATGTAAACATAGAAACAGCTTCCTCTCAACATTCGGGACTTCTTGAAATCAATCTTTGGGGGGGCAGAAAAATCAGCACAAATGTAAGAAGATAAAAGAATAAATATTTCTGTTCTGTTCCATTCTTTTTTTACTTTATTTTATTTTTTGAGACTAGGTCTCGCTATGTTGCCCAGGGTAGTCCCGATCCTGTGGACTCAAGCGATCCCCAGCTGGGATTACAGGTGCCCGCCACCACTCCTGGCTGCTTTTTTGAGACTAGGTCTCACTATGTTGCCGGGGTTAGTCTCAAACCCACAAACTCAAGTGATCCCAGGCCTCTTGCCTCTCAGCACTTGGGCTAGCACGTGCCACCACACCCGGCTGTTCCATTCTTTAGAATTTACAACCATGAACATTCTCCATCCATGTGTCATTAAATTGATGACTTTTCCTTTGCTAACCTGTGATTTCTTTTGCACCCTGTCAGAGAATAAAAACTGTCCAAGAGCAGAAAGCCAATGAGGCAAACGTTTCATTTAATTCAATGTGATGTAAAGTACCTTGGACTCAAAGGAAAAGGCTGATTATGAATCTAAAAATTAAGCAGCTCGTGGAGCTTTAATCTTCAAGCCCAGTGATCCAGCCCAAGGGAAAGTGAGGGGAGCTAGTCTGTTGCTGTTCCCACTGGAGAACAGGAAGACCCATCTTCCCACATTTGCTTGGACAAGTTCACCTTTAGAATTTCTTTTGAGTGCTGTGTAGTCGTGGGGGCATGAACTGCCATGCTGTTTTCTCTGGAAAATATTTATATGATACACAGTCTTCCCTATTACACTCTCGCACAGCAACTAAGCTGAAAATTCCTGTATGTCAATGATCATCCATGAAGCTGGCAAGAAAAGCATTCTCCCAGGTTTGCAAAGACTTTTCCTTGCAAACAGATGATGCTTTTCTGCGCTCCCTTTTCCTTGTATTTTTCTCTCGCCCCTGGAGTGAAGTTCTACCTTCTTCTGTTCATGTCGCTTTGTCTTCGGGGCTCCCCACAGTCCTTCTGAGGGCCTGGGCTTCTCTTTCTCCCTAGGACCTCACCTTTTGTTATGGGCACAGGGTCTCAAGACTCATGGGTCAGACCCTCCCTCACCTCTTTTGGGTCTGGCCACCTGTTGCCACATGTGCCAACAAGGTGCCTTTGGTGCAGCAAGAAGAGGGCATGATTTATTCTAACCAGCAGAGTACAGGGAGGAGAACTAACTCGATGAAGGGAAAGGGTCTAGTGATCCTTTGGTCCAGGAGCAAATAGGGTGGGCCTCTGCCTTCAGCAACCTCTCGGGTGAAAAGGGTTGGATCCATAGACTCTCCTCCCTTTTAAAGACATGCCAGAAAATGGCCTCTCAACCTGGCCGCGTGCCAGCAGGGGCCTTTGCTTAGGACTTCAGGGGTGGGGTTGAGAGCAGGTCCCTACGCCACCCAGCAGTTTACTCCTCTGACATTTCACTCCGTCTTTAAGACATTGAACATCCGCCACCATCATTAGATGCCCTGGACTCGTCCTGGAGAGATGATCCTACATCTCTCTGTGCTCTCAAAAGTGTTTTCCTCACAGAAATAATGAACGCATTACTGCTCAGGAATAATCCAGAGCAAAAGTAGAAATTTTCCCCTTAAATCGACTGTCCCCCAAGTGTCATGTCTCTCCACCTAGAGAGGCAGCCACACTTAACTGATGTCTGTTGTGTCCTCCACAGCTTCCTGGAGCCTCTTGGACATGCACACAGCTCCCTGGAGCAAGATGATGATGGATCTATTTGCCCACGAATATGGAAATATTAAAAATATATAATTCCACATTTAAAAATATGTTTTCTAGACTGGGTGTGGTGGTGCATGCCTATAATCCCAGTGCTGGGAGGCTGAGGCCAGCAACCGTTGGAGTCTGTGGGTTCGAGACTACCCCAGGCAACATAGCAAGACCTAGTCTCAAAAAAATAGCCAGGCATGGTGGTGGCCGCCTGTAATCCCAGCTACCTGGGAGGCTGAGGCTGGGGATCACTTGTGTCCGCGGGTTTGGGACTACCCCGGGCAACATAGCGAGACCTAGTCTCTCAAAAAAATACGTTTCCTTCTCTATAATATATGTAACTTCCTATCCGTAAGCTAGAGGGCACATCATTCATCAAATGGTTCCAGTAACTTCTAGAGCCTGTTGATTTCTCCCTTGCAGGTGCAGCTTGTCTGGCTATTTTTGTATGATTTGAAACAGGGAAACAAGTCACTTTCCTCTAAGGTCACTCGCTGCACTGATGAGCATCAGACTCGGTGCCCAGCTGTGAGCCTGGACTTGGTGTCTTGGCCCCCAATGAAGGGCCACCCTTCATTGAAGAGCTGCTGCCTCACTGTCACATCGGTGCTAAGCTCTGCGTGCTTCTGTGTCACTTCTACCACCTGACCCACTCACCTGTCTCTGTGACCATGACACCATTGCAGGACTTCTGGGCTCAGCACCCAGGGTAGCTTAGCTTGCCAGTTGATACGTCTGTCTTTGGGTTGACTAGCTCAACAGCTCGTGTGGCTGCATCGATCCATGAAGTCTCTGTCAGCTCTGTACAAAGCCCATGTCCACTAAGTCATGATGCTGCTGAACCTCCCGGGCTTCAGGCTTCAAGCCGCCCAAATTCAGCCAGCCCCACATGGGAAATGGACTCTCCGTGGTTCTGTCTGGGCTGGTTGTGTCTATGCTGCAGTCAAGACTTTTTCTTTCTTATTATTCTCTAGAAATACAGTGGAACAGCTGGACACCGTTGACTTTGCAGTTGGTAGAATACGGACTCTAGAGGCGATATGAAGTACATGGGAGGATGTGCCTAGGTTATGTACAAAAACCATGACATTTTATTAAAAAGACAAGCATTCATTGATGCTTTAAAAACTTTATTACTTTATTCTCACTACATATAACCACAAACATAATTTTTTACAAATACATAATGGATGATATGCAATATTTTGTGGGTACTTTTTTTTTTTTTTAAAAATCATGTCGGTATCTACCCTGGGTTTCTCCCACCACCATCTCACCTGTGAACCATCGTCTTAACTTTTGTGCCCCTCCCCCCCTGGCCCCCCCCCCCTCATGCCCTGCGCTCCAATGCATTCATTGATCTTTATATCTACATGGGCTTCCTGGAACCAACACCCTACTGATTCCCAGGGACAGCTGTATGTGTAGGCATAGGCAGACATGTAAATGTGTATGTGTGTGTCCACATAAGCCACAGGCATCTACAGTGCACAGATCAAAAACACAGCTGAGTAGACAAGGACAGCCTACAGCAGCAGCTGGATAGAGAGTGAGGGGTAGGATAACTGCAGGTCCAGAGTGTGTATCCCCCTGCCCTCCTGCCTCTCATCCAACCTCGAGAAAACCTCTCTAGTGTATTCCTCCTTCCCAATCATGCTCCCAACTGCACTGCTTTGCCTCTTTCTGGACTCTAGAGATCAGAAACTGCTCTGCTTGGTCTTTAGACTGGTTTCTCCATTGACTTGAGAAAAGCTCGCGGGGCATGCATTTCCAGGCGCCAAGGAGTTAAAGATCAAAGAAGGAAGAGGGAAGTGAGTCAGAGAACTTCTGCCTATGCATCTGAGTCAGCTCACTGTGTTCTGAAAAAAAAAAAAAAAAAATCCATGTGCAAAGACCTGGCTGGAAAAAGTACCAAATGGAAAGATGTGGCCATCAATCACTTATAGGCTCTGATGGCCGGTGAGGAATTCTCGTGTCTTCTCAGAAACGGCTAATGCACCACTAGCTGCCAGCACCACTCCTGTGACATCACAGAAACCTTGACCACCTCCTTTCCATAAAGGCCCTTCACACTGAGGGCTTGGGGATAGAAGAAGCTGCTCAGTATGAGGAGCTGAGGAGCCGCTGGGGCAGCCGCTCTAGCAGGCTGGGCCCTCCCCTGTGAGGTGTCTGACTGGAAGAGATGACCTTAGGCTGAGGCGGCCATGACTCCTTGGTGGCTGCCAGCAATTCAAACATGTGGGACCGCTGGAAAGAAAAGCACCCCTGGATGGGGGGAAGGTTGAGTTCCTTTTTATTTTCTCTTGTCTTTGGAGGGGGGAGGTTGATATAAACATGTGTGGCAGATACATGAACACACAGCAACATTGAGGATGCGATTCTATTAAGTCCATAAAGGTGGACCTTAAATGTTATTGACGGCACTGGGGAGGGAGTGCCAGAGTGGAAGGTGTGGTGACAGGGATGTGGCTTGGGGGCTTCGGGCTTTGCTGTTTATGCAAATGTGTGACACTCTGAGAAGACCCTCCCTTGCCTGACCTGTTGCAGAGTTTGAGTTTTGAAAGAAGCAGTTTGGAAAATGGAAGCTAAAATTAATTCCTCCATTTTCAACAGTGAACATGTTTTGTAATGTGCTTTTCATGTTGCTGAAATTATGAGCGCAATTTCTTTTGGACTCAATATTGAATCTGCTGGAGAGTATAAATACAGCCCACACGCAGATCTCCTATGCACACAGCGTGTACTTTGCTCGTTTGTTTTCATTAAAAAAAAAAGGGGGAATTCATATTTGTTTTTTCCCAGGTCATCAGGTCTTTGCAGAGTTTTCGTTTTTGTGTTCCAGACATGACATGGATTTATTCTCTTATTTGGTTTGGCTAATATAGGAGGAATATGATTATGAATATTAACAATGGATTTTGCAGATTATTTTATTGGTTCAAAATTAGAGAACCAAGTCCTGGAACATGGAGTTCCGCTCAGTTTGTAGGTGTGGCATGAGACCTGAGGCCCTGGGTCCTGGCCACTGACTAGGCTGGGCGGGGTAGGTAGGCAGAGGGGGTGGCCTGGGGGAAGACTGGGAGGTTGCCCTCCTCACTCAACAGCACTGTCAACCATTCCTCCATCTTGACACTGACTCACCCCACTCCCCAATAAAGGTCTGAAAAGCTCTGTTCCCATTCACTCTAGGGCCACACTAACTTCTTCTGCCTTCTACCTTCATCCTAAAAAGGACAAAAAATCTGGTCTTTGCTCATGAAAATACAAAAACAGAAATGGCACCACTGCAATGCAGGCAAATGTATATTTGTTGAGCCTCTGAAAACAGCAACTTGGAATAACTAACTGCCAGCAGTGTTTCCAAATATTTTGGGTCTATTTAAGTAAAAAGACATGAATAATTTGAAACTGGCACCTTCTCCTTTTTTTTTTTTTTTCTGGTATTAGCAATGAATGCAATGAAACCTTAAAAACAAATCCTCACACTGAGGTAGGACTGTTTGTTACCAAACATTCTGCACGCTTTGCCTCTCACAGAAGTATGTGTTGCTTTGATTTCTCCTTTGCAGCCTCCTGCAAGCAGACTAAGTTCAGTTGAAGTGAAATGTGTTGTATGCTCTGTGTCAGACACTGGCCTGGTCCTTTAGGCCTGAGGATGGGTGAGCATCCTCAGACTCCTCTGCCTGATCTGGCTGCAAAGAAAGCACAGATATAATAGATGTTATATTTGATAATAAAAATGTTACATTTACTATACTACATAGGTCTTGAAATTTACTCTTTGTTTTATGACCTGAGCTTATTTTTGTATATAGTGTGACATAAGGATAAAATGATCATTATTTGTTATTATACTACTTATAATAATTATACTATAATAATATAGTATATATTAATAATAATATATATTATATATAGTATTATAATATATAATAATATAATATAGTAATCTATAGATATGCTACAATATACTATATATAAAATACTATACTAATCTTTAGATACACTGTTGTGTTACATCACTTGCATCAATATTATATATTATATCAAAAGCATCCAGTGATTTTACTGGGTCGTAAATGTGTGTCTGTTAATTTATTAAATTATCCCAATGCTGTTTGAACTTACTGTGAAAATATGCATTTTACTTGGTGGCTCCTTGATCCACAACTTTGTACTTTCAGGATTCTAATGTTCTATCTGATGGTTATTTAATAGTATCACTGTGACGTGAATAGGCATTTTCTGTTTCATTTAAAGTAAATATGTTTTCTGGTCTGTTTGCACTGAGGTACTCTGCTTTGTCCATGTTTTCACCCTTCTCGCCTACATTGCCTTTCTTTTCCTTCTTAGAGACTCGAGTTCTTTTGTCTATATGAGCACTTTCATTTGATGAGCTACAAGTAGCTTTTTTTTTTTTTACTCTGTGACTTAATATTTTTCTTCTCATTTTGGAAGCCTTTAATGACCAGAATTGAATGTGTATGAATATTGCAGTCGAAGTTCTTTATATATCCTGGGAACGAGTCTTTTTCAAAGATGTATTATTTGCAAATACTTTCTTCAAGTCTGCGATGTATCTGTTCTGTTAAGGGAACAGAAACATTTGGTAGTGATGAGGTATACTGCAGCAGTTTATCCTTCTATGGGTTATACTTTTGGAGTTGGATCTATGAAATATTTATCTCTTCCAAGGCCATGTAGATTATTTTCTTTTAATAACATCTTGAAATTACTCTTTGTTGTATGACCTGAGCTTGCTTTTGTATAGAGTGTGAAATATGACCATTAGTTGTCATTCTCCACATTGATAGCCAACTACTTCCACAGCATCGGTTGCAAAGACTATACTTCATCCACTCAGGGGTCTACTTCCTTGTTGAAATCTGCACGCCCTATATGTGTGGGTGTCCTTGTTCACTTCCTAATAGCTTTTATTAATCTAGGCCAATCTCATACTTTTAACACTACTTTGCAGTGTTTATATCATTTTACACAAACAATTTTTCATCGTTGTCCTGTGGATTCCAGGCCTTTCTATGGCTATTTCCATTTTATCCCTATCGTCTAAAAATTTTCTTCCTTGTCACTGTAAGTGAAATCAGAACAAACCGTGCAAGCACCAGAATGTTAACCCCCTGCAGCCTCAGCTGGTGGGGCCTGGATCCACACCCAGGGGTGGGGACAGTCTCCTCAGGGCACATGAGAACAGGTTCCCCTACTCAGCATCTGCATAGGTGCTGACTGAGGGGCTGAGCATTGGTCTCAGGCTCTGGGTCCTTCCGATGTTACTGACAGAGACTTCCAGACTCATCCAGGGTCCCTAGACATGGTTGAGTCCATCTGTCAGATTCTCCTGTACTTAATGAGGCCACGCTTCCATCCAGGAGCAAAGCAGCCTCTCTCAGTCAATCATCAGAGTGTCCCAAGACATTTCAATTTAAAAAGAATGAAAATAGATCGTTAAAACAGCCTTGAGATAAAAGAGCATGTTTTGTGGCGTCTATTCCCTTGTCTTAGTCAAGAGACATGTTATGAAGTTTGTGGAACAGATGCTCTGGGCTGACTTCGTTTTATGAGTTGGTTATTTCCCTGTTGCTGACCAGAGGTGGGCCATGTGCACGTAATGTGGACCTGCAGCTGGTGCATTGGTGCTTCGCTAAAGAATCTGGAAAGGGTTTAATCTGCGCAAAAATGAATGAATGTGATTTCACAGATGAACTCTGACCTTGAAATTTACTCTTTGATAAAAAGCAGAATTATGCCTAGAGTGATGAGCCTAGAGGTTGAGCCTTTGCTTTTTCCTATCAAGGATCTGCCTGAAGATCCCAGGTGAAGTAGGTAACCCTGTCTTCTCAGTTCGCTCTATGACTAGATGATGAGCGATTCAATAAGTAAATTTTAAAGACACACAAAAATGTTTTGTTAAAATCCACCGAGGTAGGAATTTTTTCATTTTGAAATGAATAAATTGTTACCAGCCAGTGAATAGCACTGACTTTTGCATGCCTGAACGATCGGAACCGTTTCTTATAACTCACGTCTAACTCCCCACTTTGGTGGAGATAACTTTCACTCTAGTCCAAATTTGCAAGTTCATTTGGAGTCAGAATCTTTCCAAAGAGCTGTGCCTGCTCCACCATCGCTGGAGGTGCCCTCAGCCACATTTAACAGGTTCTGGCTTCTCTGGAATCTGCTCTTGATCTCTTCATTCAAAGTGGCAGGACCTGGGCACGTGATTACCACAGAATAGGGCTCCCGACCAGAAGGCCAAATCCCTACGCATACATGCCATCTCTGCTCAGAATTTCCTGGCCCATTTTCCACTTTTCTGAGCAGACAGAATTGACTGACTTCACTCCTGATTTCTTGGGAAATTTCTTACATTAACTAGAACCTTCACCTGCTGAGTGTCTTTAACTATTACAGAAAGCCTCTCAGATAGAAGACATGGTGCCAAGACTTCATCCAAAGAAATAACCTTGACAGCAAGAGTTGATGTCTCTGTCGACACAGCTTTTATTTGTTTTTTGGGGTTTTTTTGTTTGTTTGTTTTTTGTTTTGAGACTAGGTCCCGCTATTTTTGCCTGTGGAACTGCAGGCTCTCGTTGCGCAGGGTACCGCAGACTCAACCAATCCTCAGCCTCAGCTTCCCAGGTAGCTGGGATTACAGGTGCGCGCCACCACGCCCAGCTATTTTTGGAACTAGGTCTCGCTACGTGCCCCAGGCAGGACTCGAACCACGATCCCTAGCCCTGGCCGCTTCATAGGCTGAAGCTTACAGGCACGAGCCACCGTGCCCGGCTTTGACACAGCTTTTAATAGAGAACATAAAAACTTGGGAGAACAACTTAACAGATGTCTGAGTTGCACCCAGGTCCTTGGCCCCTGGATGTGAAGTGCTAACCCTTGGAAGATGGGTCGGGCGGATGGCAAGAACACCAGGTGTACCCTAAGGAGAGAGGGAGAGGAAGAGCCCCAAGCCCGGGGCACTCTGAAGCACAGCTTGACTTCCCCAGTGTCTGCTGGGAAGTCTGCTTGCCTCCCAGCTCCCTGCAGTCATGTCCTCTGCTTACTTTTCATTTGATGCTTCTAGAAAGGACACCTTTGCATTCCGAGTCAGTGCTTAACTTTTAAGAAGCTGCTTACTTGAGTCATTCATTGTCATCTCTTTGGCTTCAGGTATGGATGTTAGGTGACTGAAGCAGGTGGTCATGAAACTAAACTGATGACTTGAATGTGCCCTGCCCCCCACCAAGCGGATTCCCCTTTCTCGGCAGCCATTTCCATTCCTTCTACCTGTTCATGCCGCTGTTCATTTAGCTCTATGTTTCTGTTTGTGCTGCTATTACTTTGTGATTTGTCAATCACAAAGGTTAGGCTTTTTTTTTTTTTAAATGATTGCATCTATCTGTTCTGAAATAAATCTATTTATTTATCACTCATTCATTTAGACTAGGTCTTGCTATTTTGCCTGGGGAACCACAGGCTCACGTTGCCCGGGGTACCATGGACTCAAGCGATCCCCAGCCTCAGCTTCCCAGGTAGCTGGGATTACAGGCATGCGCCACCACACCCAGCTATTTTTTGAGACTAGGTCTTGCTACGTTGCCCCAGGTGAGTCATGAACCCGTGGACTCAAATGATTCCTAGTCTTGGCCTTGCTCTCTGTAGGCTGCAATTAAAGGCACGTGCCACCGTGCCCAGCCCAAAGGTTATGTTTTTCCTTCTTTCTACAGATGACAAGGTGCCGTACGAATGACCTGTGCCTGTGTAATGTTTCTTCTTCCTCTCTTCCTTGTGTGCGTAACCAAAGTTTGGGGTTAGATCAGTGGTCATCGTCTTCTTACTCCAATATTCCGTAGCATCTTGAGTTGTAGCCGACATGGACCAGGCGCAGGCCTCTGCTTAGGAGTTTCAGACGCACTAACATCTCTGTGTACGACCATGTGGAGAACGGACGATTGTTCGCTCCATTTTGCAGAGGGGACCTCGAAAAACAGGCTGAGTCGCATTTTGACGTCACTTGTAGATGGTCTCAAAGCTCTATGTCCTCAAAGGGAGGGGCTCGTGACCACTGTCCCTCGATGCGACGGTGACTTTTGAAGTGCTGGTCGAAGGCTTCACCTTTGTTATCACTTCTTTTTCTCGTTCATTTACTATCTTTTCTTTTCCAGTGATCCTTTCTCCATCATTCTCTTTGCCTTTTGGAGCCCTTCCCAGCTGAAAGCCATCGGTGCTGACCGATCATGGCCTCTCAGAGCCCCCGGACCTGCATCCTGGGAGGCGACTTCCCCTTCAGCTTTGACTCGCCTCTTGACTTTTTGCGCTGTGGGGTTTCAAATCCCAAGAGCAGCT
This sequence comes from Uropsilus gracilis, assembly GCA_004024945.1. NCBI lineage: Eukaryota > Metazoa > Chordata > Mammalia > Eulipotyphla > Talpidae > Uropsilus > Uropsilus gracilis. Next base: position 16,369 of record PVHY01025542.1, read on the forward strand.
CCCTGCTGGTTCGCTTCTCTGTGCCCTGTCCTGATGGTGCGCCTGGCTCCTCCTTCCCAGGCGTGTCTGTCTCCCTCCTCAGGGCCTCAGTGGCCTCAGTTTGCACACTCAGAGGCCCTGGATGGCCAGGTGGGGGTTGGGGGGGCACACACAGGTGACTAGCTCATGACCCCACATCTACTGGGCTGCTCCCCGGGAAGCCCTCCCTCTTGTCTTTCCCCGTGGGCAGTTCTGATGATTCAGAATAGACTCTTCCAGGCTTGGTCCTTGACTCTGGGACCTGTCCCTGCCATGGGTCTTGGGAGCCAGGTTGGGTCAGGGGTGGCAGGTAGCGATTCGCTCCATTCTGGCTTCCCAGGCTCACGTTTCCCATAGTGCCCCCACCCTACCCTGCTGACCCACCCTACCTGTGCCCCAACTTCCCGCGAGCTTTTCTTCCAGTGCCTCCAGCGAGGAAACCTCTCCTCCTCTGCCCTGACCGGGGAGGCAAGGCCACAGGTGAATGGGGAGAGGGCTCAGGGGGCTGCTTTGCCCCTGTGGAACCCACAGCACGACGTCCAACCCTCAGCCTTCCTGCAGCCTTCGTGCCAACTGCTGGGCGGTTCTTGGCTCCGTCCTTGGAGAGTTTCAGGCTTCTTAGTGCTAATAGGCCCGTAATGGTGTGCTGATTCCATTCCCGTGGTCCAGAAGACTGGCGGTTTTCCCTATTGCCACCTCCTCTGCTTGTCTCTGTCCTTGTGGAATTTCTGGCACTTTCCGTCCAGTGCAGCTTGGGAAAGGAGCCAAGAGACCCAGCACGTTCTCGGGCCGGACCTAGGGGTGCCGGGACCCCGCGGCCACCTCCCCTGTCTCTGGAGCAGCTGGCTTTTCTGGTGACCAGGATGGTTTCAGAACACTGGGTGGCTTCCCTCTGCTTTCTTCTTGAGCTTCCCCAGCACCCCTGCCTCCCTGCTCTCTCTGGAGTCCGCGTCCTGGGCGAGCTCTCAGCTCTCCTTCTCTCCTTGCTGTGCATAAAGGGAACTAGAGTTGGATTTTGGGAACTGGGTCTGACATTCAGGGAAACTCATGCTCAACAGGCTTCCCTTGGCCTTTTCCTTTCAGCCGTCTTCTCTGAAAACCTTTCCGCATGCACTGAGCTACAGATGTCGGCCCAGGGAGCGTCTCTGAGGGGCACGGGCCAGGCTTTGGGGCGGATGCGCCCACAGCCCACAGCAGGTCTTCAGGCGGGTGCTGGTGGGGAGGCGGCCTGCCCTGGGGCTTCGTGCTGCCAGGCTGAGCCGAGCCTGGGAGCCAGCCTGACTGAAGGGCAACTTGCTGAACATGACCCGTGGCCTGATTCAGCCGCATCACTTTGGGGAAGGTTCCGGTGGCCTCTCCGCAGGGGCAGGTACTGGACGGGCTTGGCTCGGGGGCCCTCTACAGGGAAGCTCGCTGGGGACAGCGATGCCCAGACCAGACTGGGCACTTTGCAGGAAGCCGCGCGTTGACAGGCCTGGTCATTGGCCTTGCCTGGGGCAGTCAGGCTTGCAGGACTTGGAAGACACAGGCGCTGCCTGCCCGTCCGGCTTGTAAGGGACGGTGCTGGGAAGAGTGGCCCATGGAATCCAGGACAGGAATGTCTGAGACAAAGTGGATGTGTTGGATTAAAATGCTGGTTAGGCCGGGCACAGTGGCTTGTGCCTGTAAGCTTCAGCCCATGAAGCGGCCGGGGCTAGGGATTGTGGTTTGAGTCCCACCTGGGACCCGTAGCGAGACCTAGTTCCAAAAAATACAGCTGGGTGTGGTGGTGCACGCCTGTCATCCCAGCTACTTGGGAAGCTGAGGCTGGGGATTGCTTGAGTCCGTGGTACCCTGGGCAACGAGAGCCTGCGATTCCATGGGCAAAAATAGCGAGACTTAGTCTCAAAAAAAAAAAAAAA
>PVHY01025543.1:0-18293 GCA_004024945.1 Uropsilus gracilis
ATTGGCTTGGTATTTTGGTTGAGAAGGCTGGGGATGGTGGTAAGGACCCACGAGTGGAAAGTTTAAACTGTGTTTTAAAGTTTTTCTTTTCTGCAGTTTTTGGAGCTGAAAGCAGAGAGCAGTTGGCTGGCTTTTGCATATCAATGGTAAAGGTGATCAGTGAAAATGCTAATGAAGAGTGTGTAGCCTGCTTTGTAGATAGAGAGTAGCAGGCAAATAAGAGTATCCAGTTAAGGTTAAAGGTAATTGCAAAGGAATTGCTTGTAGCCTGCTTTGGAGAAAGAAGCAAGCAGATAGGGGTAAACAGTTAAGTAAAGACAGAAAGTCTCTTTTCACCCACTTTCAGAATCACCGGAACCAGCTTCACCCCCCTTCACCCCCTAAAGGCCTGGGAACTTCTAGCCCGAGATGCAGCTCTTTCCCCACCCAGGTTAGAGTTTGTTGCAAGGAGAGTCCCAAAGAGGCACCAGCATCAAACCCTCACCCTCTCCCAGCAGCTAAAGGCCCATGGAGGAGGGGAGGCCATCCCAGCAGGAGTCACTGGCACGGGTTTCATCCCCTCAACCCCTAGACGCCTGGGAACTTCTTCCAGCTCTTGAGATGTGGCTCTTCACCCACCCAGTGGCTGCCAGATATGAAGGAAATACTCCCAAAAAGAAATAGAAAGACAGCTAACTATATTATCAGGAAACATACAATTCCAGAGTGCTGGCACTGCATTTGAGGACCAGCGAAGAAAGAAAAAATAAAATAAAAAATATAGTTATAAAAGAAGCTAAGGGCTGCCTCAGCAGAAGAGTTAATACTAGTCTCTTCTACAACAATTACACATAAAAAGGGAAAATTGGTAATTCCAGTAACACCACCACCCAAAGAACTCCCAAGTAAACAATTCCAGAGAAACAAAGAACAAGTCAGACAAGAACTAGGGGAGATAAATACCTTGACAGAAGAAAGCAGACTCTGTAACATAAAGCCACATCTGCCCACCACCCTCTCCAACAGCAAAGGAACTGGGTCCTTAACCTAACACTATAGAGGATAGACACAAAGGTGGAATCAACTGAAACCTGTTAAAGGACTCTCAGAATCATGCCGATGAATACAAGAGTCATCAAACTATCATTGCCCAACACATAGAGCAAGTCCAAAAGCAAAATACAGGAAGGAGAAAAAATGTAGATACCCAAGCAAGCCCTACAGGAAACATTACACCACCAAAGGAAAGAGAACCTCCAGAAATTAACAAGGATGAGATAGAAGAATTGCCATATCTTTCAGAAAAAGAATTCAAACTCACCATGATAAAAGTATTTAAGGAGTTAAAGGAAGTAGAAAAATGCAAAAATGAAAACACCAGTAAGAATAACATAATTGATAAACTGAATAACGAGGATGAATTCCTAAAAAAGAAACTGAAAGAGAATGTAGGGAAAATGTATGTATGTATGCATGTATGTTTTCAAAATGTATGTTTTCAAAAATGTAGGGAAAAGCTATGAAAACAGATTAGATGAAATAAAAGAATCAGCATCCCTGAAGACACTGAAATAGAGAAGACAAAGAAAGAAAAAAAGAGAAATACAAAGAAAGAAGACAGAAGAAAAACTCAGACATATCAGATTCCCTGAAGAAAGGAACTATAAGAGTAACTGGTATTCCAGAAGGAAAAGAGAGGGACATGGGAACCAAAAAGCTATTCAAGGAAATAATGGAGGAGAACTTCCCAAACCTGAAGAGGAAAATGAAAGTAGACATACAGGAAGCCAGGAGGACACCAAACTACATTAATGAAAGAACAATAGCAAGATACATAATTGCAAAACTTCCAAGGGTATAAGACAAGGAAAGAATAATGAAACCAAATAGAGAAAGGAAACAGATAACCACAAAGGAAAATCTATTAGGCTGACCTCAGATTTCTCTGAAGAGATAATCCAGGCAAGGAGAGTATGAAGCCATATTTTACAAAAACGCTAAGACAAAAAATACCAGCCAAGAATACTCTACCCTGCAGATATCTTTCCTTTATGAAGAATAAAAATCTCAGACAAGCAAAGCCTCCAGAAATTTGCCACCACTAAAATACCACTCCAAGAAATCTTGCAAGAAGTCCAAAGATCAAAACCCACAGAAGAATAAACAGAAAGATCAAAACAAGGAAGCAAATCAGAACTTCAAAATGACCACCAAAAAACCAATTTCAGAATCTCAAATATCAATAATAGAACAAAACAAAAAAGCTAATTGGAACCTCAAAATTACCTCAAAAAAAAAAAAAATCAGAATCTCAAGTATCAACCATCACTCTGTCAACAGTCTAAATTCATCAATCAAAAGACACAGAGTAGCGGAGTGGATCTAGAAACAAAACCCAACATTCTGCTGCCTTCAGGAAACACACCTGAACTCAAAAGATAAGCAAAGACTAAAGTAAAGGGATGGAAAACAATTCTGCAAGCAAATAGCCCCCAGAAGAAGGCAGGGGGGGCAGTCATACTAGTAGCAGGATAAAACAGACATTAAGCTTAAAACAAAAGGTGAAAAGGGATAAAGGAGGACACTATATAATAGTGAAAGAACCTAAAATTATTAACCTATATTCACCAAATGAGGGAGCACCAAAATTCATAAGAACTACTAACAGCACTGAAAATAGGCATCGACAAAAATACAGATGTGGTAGGTGATTTCAGCATCCCACTCTCACCAAAAAGACAGATCAACAAGACGAAAACTAAACAAAGACACAAAAGCTCTAAATGAAGATTTTGACCATATGGACCTAGTAGATATCTACAGGACACTACACCCTCAAAGAACGGAGTACACCTTTTCCTCAAATGCACAAGGATCATTCTCAAAAATCGACCACAGATTAGGACACAAGACAAACATTAATAAATATACAAAGTCTCTGATCATAAAGGCATCAAACTAGAAATCAAAAATGATTAGAAAGCAAGAAGAGTGTCCAATACATGGAGACTAAATAACATGCTACTAAAGGAAGACTGGGTAATTGAGGAAATTAAAACCTACTTCAAAACAAACGACAAAGAAGACGCAACATTCCAAAATTTCTGGGACTCAGCAAAAGCAGTTTTAAGAGGAAGGTTCATAGCAATACAGGCTCATATCAAAAAGCAAGAAACTAACCAAAGAAATAACCTAATCTCCCAGCTTGAAGAATTAGAAAAGGAACAACAACAACAACAACAAAAATCTAAAACCCAGCAGAGATCAAGAAATAATAAAAGCAGAAATAAATAATCTAGAAATCAAAAAGACTCCCAGTCTATGAAGGACGGTGGAGAGTAGGAATAGCTTGAGTCCGCGGGTTTAAGACCCACCCAGGGCAACATAGCGAGACCTAGTCTCAAAAAATAGCTGGGCGTGGTGGCATGCACCTGTAGTCTAGCTACCTGGGAGGCTGAGGTAGGGATCATTCAAGTCCAAGGTACCTCAGGTAATGTGAATCTGTGATTCCCCCGGCAACATAGTGAGACCTAGTCTCAAAAAAAAAAAAAAAAAAAAAAAAAAAAAAAAAAAAAAAAAAAAAGAAATAAAGAAAAGAAAGAAAGAAATCAAAAAGACTATCCAGAAGATCAACAAAACTAAACGTTGGTTCTTTGAAAAAAATAAAATTGATAAAACCCTTGCAAACCTCACAAAGAAAGAAGACTCAAATAAGCAGGATCACAAATGAAATAGAGGAGAAGTTACAACGGACACAGCAGAAATCCAAAGGATAATTAGAGATTACTATGAACATCTAAATGCAAACAAATACAACAATCTAGATGAAATGGACAGATTCTTAGAAAAATACAGCTACCCAAAATGGAACAAAGAACTTAAACCAATCACAAGCAGCAAAATTAAAGCAGTAATCAAAACTCTCCCAAAAAACAAGAGCCCAGGACCAGAAAGTTTCACAAACGAATTCTACCAGACATTCAAAGATGAAATAACACCTGCATTACTAAAACTTGTCCAAAAAAATTGACAAAGGAAAACTGCCAAACATATTCTATAAAGCAAACCTTTCACTCATCCCAAAACCAAACAAAGAGCACTAAGAAAGAAAACTATAGACCAATTTCCCTAATGAACATAGACACAAAGATTTTTTTAAAAATCCTGGCAAATCAAATCCAACAATATATAAAAAGCATTATTCACCATGACCAAGTGGGATTTATCCCAGGGGCACAGGGATGGTTCAACATCCAAAAATCAATTAACATAATCCACCACATCAACAAGAAGAGAACAAAAAACTACATGATCATATCAATAGATGCAGAGAAAGCATGTGATACAAGTCCAACACCCATTCATGATAAAAGCTCTTGAAAAATTGGGGATAAAAGGCTGGGCACAGTAGCTCCTGCCTGTAAGCTTCAGCCTATAAAGTGGCTGGGGCTAGGGATCGTGGTTTGAGTCCCGCTTGGGCCAAAAACAGCGAGACCTAGTCCCAAAAAATAGTTGGGCATGGTGGTGCACACCTGTAATCCCAGCTACCTGGGGAAGCTGAGGCTGGGGATTGCTTGAGTCCAAGGTACCCCGGGCAATGTGAGTCTGTGGTTCCATGGGCAAATATAGCGAGATCTAGACTCAAAAAAAAAAAAAAAAGTTGGGGATAAAAGGAACATACTTCAACATAAAAAAAGCCATCTATGATAAACCTACAGCGAACATCATCCTAAATGGAGAAAAACTAAAATCATTTAAATTAAGATCTAGAACTAGGCAAGGATATCCACGCTCTTCACTACTTTTTAACATTGTACTTGAAGTTCTAGCTAGGACAATAAGGAAAGAGAAAGATATAAGAGGGATACAAATAGGGAAAGAAGAATTGAAGCTATCATTATATGCAAATGATGTGATTCTTTATGTAGAGAACCCAAAAAAATCCACAGAAAAACTTCTTGAAACAAACCAGTTCAGTAATGTAGCCAGGTACACAGAAGATAGTAGTTTTCCTATAAGCAAAAAGTCAAGCAGTAAGAAGAAATTTTAAAAAGCATCCCATTTACCATCGCACCAAAAAAAAATTAAATGTCCGGGAATAAACCGAATAAAACACGTGAAAGAACTATACAAAGAAAACTTTGAAGCACTGCTAAATGAGACAGAAGATATAAGGTAGTGGAGTCACTCCCTGTTCATGGATTGGAAGGATTAACATCATCAAAATGGCTATCCTACCAAAATATACAGATTCAATGCAATCCCTATAAAAATTCCAATGACATTCTTTAAAGAGATAGAAGAAAAATTACTGAAATTCATATGGAATAACAAAAGACTTTGACTATCAAAAACCACAGCCAGACATTGTGGCACGTGTCTATAATCCCAGCTACCTGGGAGGCTGAGGCTAGGAATCATTTGAGTCCACAGGTTCGAGACAACCCCGGGCAACAAAGTCTAGTCTCAAAAACAAACAAACAAACAAACAAACAAACAAACAAACAAACACACACACACACACAGAAAAAAACAAAGCCTCCTGACCAAAAAAAGAGAGAATGGAGGTATTACTATTTCAGACTTCAAATTATACTACAAAGCCATAGTAATTAAAATAGCGTGGTACTCATACAATAACAGACAATCAGGCCAATGGAACAGAATTGAGTGCCCTGAAATAAAACCACAGATATATAGCCAACTAATCTTTGACAAAGAAGTGAAAAACTTATACTGGAGCAAGGACAGCCTCTTCAATAAATGGTGCTGGGAAAACTGGAACATGACATGCCAAAAAATGAACCAAAACAACTCCCTCACGCCATGTACAAAAACCAACTCAAAATAGATAAAAGACTTGGATGTAAGACTATAAAATACATCAAATACATAGAGGAAAACTTGGGCAAAACCCACCATGAATTACATTTCAGATATCCATTTCTGGACACATTCACAGCTGGCAAAAAAAAAAAAAAATGAAGGAAAACAAACAACTGGGACTACATCAAACTAAAACACTTCTGTACAGCAAGAGACAACAGACAAAACAAAAAGAAACCCAACTGAATGGGAAAAAATTTTTGCCCTCCACAAAAGTGATAAGGGTTTGATAAAAAGCTCAGTCAAAAAATGAGAGAACCAAAAAGACACTTCTCCAAAAAGGAAATACAAATGGCCAACAGGAACATAAAAAATGCTCAAGGACACTAGCAATCAGGGAAATGCAAATCAAAACCACAATGAGATACCACCTTACACCAGTAAGAATGGTCCACATCAAAAAAACAGGCAATAGCAAGTGCTGGCATTGATGTGGAGATACAGGAACACTCTTACACTGCTGGAGAGAATGTAAACTGGTTCAGCCACTATGGAAAGCAGTATGGAGGATCCTCAAACTAATGAAAATGGAACTACCATTTGACCCAGCAATCACTCTTCTGGGAATCTACCCAAAGACCTCAATACTTATTATACAAAGGGACACCTGTACTCAGATGTTTATTGCAGCACTATTTATAATTGCATGGAAACAACCCAAATGTCCCAAAACAGACAAATGGATGAAAAAGATGTGGTATATATACACAGTGGAATATTATTCATCAATTAAAAATGACAAATTTGATGAATTTGAGATACATGGATGGACCTAGAAGAACTCTTATTAGCAGAAATAAGAAATTATAGAAACCAAATAGTTTCACTTATATACAGGATATAGGAAAAACAAACAAAAGACCAGGAGGAAAGATCAAAACAAGCTAACAACCAAACTAAAGTACACAACTGGGGGTAGGGGGATGGGTGGGAGTGTTCAGGGAGGGGAGGTTGTGGGTGAACCCCGGGGAATACAAACATGTGAAATATATAAATTGTTAAAAAAATAAAAAATAAAAATAAAGCTGGGCACGGTGGCTCATGCCTGTAAGCTTCAGCCTATGAAGCAGCCTGGGCTAGGGATCGAGGTTCGAGTCCTGCCTGGAGCCCGGAGCGAGACCTAGTTCCAAAAAAATAGCTGGGCGTGGTGGCGCACACCTGTAATCCTAGCTACCTGGGAAGCTGAGGCTGGGGATTGCTTGAGTCTGTGGTACCCCGGGCAATGAGAGCCTGCGGTTCCACGGGCAAAAATAGTGAGACTTAGTCTCAAAAAATTAATTAATTAATTAAAAATTTTTAAATAAATAAAGAAGTCTTTCAAAAGTATCATAACTCAAAACCTATCTATATTTACTATTATTTGGGGATCTAAACACATATTTGTTTTGTAATACAGTGGGAGCATGAATAAAAGTAATGCATTTCTTTTATTCATGCTTTTAAACCAATCAATTCTCATTTGAATTCATCTTTCTTATATTTATATACTCTAAGAAGCAACACACAAAGCAGCCTTTTGCTGCTATGCAGCATTCCCCCAGAGAGAGGTCCTTAACTGGAGGCAATTTTGTCCTCCAGGGGCCTTTGATGATGTTCAAAAATGTGTCACTGTCAGTGTTCTGAGAACACAGCGGCCCCTAGTGGCTGAAGGCCAGGAATGCGGCTAGATATCCTAGAATGCACAAGACTCATAAAACATAATTACCCCATACCAAAAAATTTTTTAAATTCAATTATGCATAGTTCTCAGATCACAAAGAGGTGAGCTAATACTCTCTCAATTTTTTTGGATATTTTATCTCAAACTAGATCCAGAAAAACTGAAACGAGAAGTGAATCTAATCTTCCAGGCAGTAGGTAGGTTCTTATGTATGTGAGTCAAATACAAATTAAGATGCTTAGTTTTCAAGACAAGAGGTTTGACTGTCCAAATTCAGAATATAGACTAGAAACTCAAGAAGCTAGAAACTATCCAGAGGGAATCTGGGGTAGTAAATCTCATTGAGCATGGGTAGGATTTATGTTCAAGATCTATATGATGCAGTTCCCAAAAACCCAAAAATGTTTCCTTTTGTCCCCAAATAAACCACAAGCCCAGTAATTTTATATATACACAGTTTTGGCTAAACACTCATTTCATTATCTCTATAATAGAAAAATAATAATACAAACACCTCAAAACACCTTTTCCTATAGAATGAAACTCATGATAGGGCTTGACTCTTCATTTTTCAAGTACTTATTATGAGTTAGATACAGTGTCAGACTCTTGTGCACAAAGATGAAAAACTAAAACAAAACAGAACAGGTTCTTCTCCTTGATGCCTTTCATGACCTCATGGAAGATAGATTAGATAGATCAATAGGGAGATAGGTGGAGGGAGGGGAGGGAGGGAGGGAGGGCTGCTCATACTATCAATAAGGGACTTAAGAAAAAGAAGGGACTATATAAAAGAATGTCAAAGAAACACTTCACTGAAATTGTTCACATTAAGTCAACAGTGACATGCTAACTGTCAAATCCAGTAAACATTTTGCAGACCTGGCCTTAGAAGAACTGTTACATTATATCTGCGAGTGACATTCACTTCTTCCTTCAAAGTGTCTAATGTTGCACCATTTTTCATTCTTTTTGGTACGGCACCTCTATCTTTGATCATTCATTCATACAAGTATATAGTCGTTGAGTGTCTATTATGTGACAATCATAATCCTAAGCACTAAGGGTATAAGACATATACCCTTATAGCAATCATTTATTATATTCAGGGTATTATAACTATGTTCATATTCTTTCTATACTCTGCCCAAAGCTACATATTAACTACAATGGCTTATACAGAATAAACACGGGGAATGTTAACATGATTTAATTCTTTCATCGTAAGGTTTTATTTCTCCTAGCACCACAGAATTACCTTGAAAATACATTACAGAAAACTTCAGTGCTAAAAGAAAGCTTGTTTTTCTGTGTCTCCTTTATTTTAATCAATAAATAATAATCCATTTTCCCAAGTGATATTTTTACAGACTTAGTATTTCTGATGTATACGTATCCTTACTTAGTGGTATATTATACTGCCTCACTCACCAGAGGTAAAGGACTCTCAGCTAGGATGTAGCCTTATGTCAGACTACCATATCACTAACTACAAGCTCAATATAGTAGTACTGTAAGGGAAGAGGATTAAAGAATTATGAACATTATAAGTCTACTTCCTATCAAATTTAATGACAACTTGAGCAAAAAAAAGAAAGTACTTTCATAGAAATGAAATGGCAAATGGCAATTACCACTGGGTAAAATCGCTCTACTTCAGTCATATTATTTTCAAATGGAAATTAAATGGAAAATTTAAAAAATGGAAATTAAACAATCATATTTTTCCCAAGATACTGTTAAAAAATTGAAAAGATGCTGGGCATGGTGGTGCGCACCTGTAATCCTAGTTACCTGGAAGGCTGAGGCTGGGGATCACTTGAATCCGTGGGTTCGAGACAACCCTGGGCAGCATAGTGAGACCAAGTCTCTTAAAAAAAAATCAAAAAGACACTGACTGGTAAGAAAATCTTTTTAAGTCATATATCTAATAAAAGACATGTATCTGGAATTTAAATAGAACCCTCAAAACTCATTAATAGGAAAACAATTAAAATCAAAGCAGGGAAATGAACACTACACCAAAGAAAATAAACAGATGGCAAGTACATGAAAAATGTTTAACACATCAATAGTTACTAGAGAAAGGCAAACTAAACCACAATAAAGTATAACAGTTAAAACAAGAAGTGATGACGCTAAAGATTGTCAAAAAACTGGATCATTCATAAACTGATGGGAGAAATGTAAAATGGTACAGGCACTCTGGAAAAGAGTATAGCAGTTTTTTATAAAACTAAATATACGTTTACCATCATACTCTTGGGCATTTCTCCCAGAGAAGCAAAAGTTTATATTCATACAAAACCCTGTACACAAATGTTCACAGCTGCTTTACTCATAACAAAGCACTGGAAACCTGAATGTTCTTTAAAAAGCAAATGATAGAACAAACTCTGGTACCATGAAATACTACCCAACAATTTTAAGAAACAAACTACTAATATGTACAATAATGTGGATGGATCTCAAGAAAACTATGGTCAGTAAAAAAAAAGTCAGTCTCAAAATTATGGCATTATTCTTTATATAACATGCTCAAATGTCAAAACTGAGAGAGAACAGATAAGTGGTTGCCAGGCAACAAGGACAGTAGTGGGTGCATGTGGGGGGGAAGCAGTGTAGCTACAGAGAGGTAGCATCAGGGAATTCTTTTGAGATAACAGAGTAGTTTTAAATTTTGATTGTGGTGGTGGTGTTTATATGATGGCATAAAGTTACACGAAACTATATATACTTATACATACATATATACACATTAACAGGAAAATACTTTTTAAAAGAAAATACAAACTGAGTAAGATCTGTAATCTAGGTAATAATAAAGTACCAATAGCAACTTTCTGGGTTTGATACTGAACCAGAGTTATATGAGATGGCATTACTGAAGGAAGCTGGGTGAAGGGTGAACAGAACTCTTCATACTGATCTTGCAATTTCTCGACTATTTCATAATACAAGTTTTAAAAAATTAGTTATTAAATTAGTTATTAAATTAGTTATTAGTTATTTATTAAAAAATAAATATATTCATGAGCCAAGAGGAAATTAATTATAAAAATGGTAATTTTTATACAACAAATTCAAAAACTGATTGTAATTATTAAATATATTTTGTAAAAGTACAGAAAAAAGATGAAAGGATATATACACTAAACTTACTTCTGGGGAATGAAACTATGGGAAAGAGAAGTGGGGGGGTAAAAAAAAGCTTTAATTAAAAAAATTTTTAATTAATTAATTTATATATATTTCACATCTTTGTATTCCCTGGGGTTCACCCACCACCTCCCCTCCCTGACTGCTCTCCCTCATCCCCCCTCCCCAGTTGTGTTCTTTAGTTTGGTTGTTTTTACTTTTCCTCCTGATCTTTTCTTTGTTTTTCCTATGTCCTATATATTAATGAAACCATTTGGTTTCCAAAGCTTTAATTCTTAATTTTAAATATTCCTACATTGTATGACCTTTTTATAATAAGTGTGATTTTTCTTAGGTCTATCTGACAGGCTAGCCTAGAAATGATAGCCTAGAAAGAGCTAACACTATAAAGCTGGGGTATTGGCCAGGTGACTATTGTAAAATAATCTAGGCAAAATATAATGAGGGATTTTGTGATAGATTTGTTTTGGGTTTAAGATTTATTTAAGGGAAAGAATCAAAAGTTAACATCGAGGTTTTTAGATGTTGCTACGTGGTAATGTCATCACCCCACTGAGCCCAAGTTGAAAACAGTAAAGGACTAAATCTAGTTAAAGGACAGAGAAGTCAAGTCAGAATGGAAAAAGACAGGAAGGAGAGGTAATATGTTCAACTTGAGAAATGTTTGAAGTTTCACTGGGACATCCTAAAAGAAATATTCAGCAAGTGATTGGGAATACAGACCTTTGCCCAGAATAGAGTTGAGAGTGGTGGCAGGTGGGAAAGAGGTGGTAGCTAAAGCTAAAAGAGTAGACTCAAGAACATTCCAGCAAAGGAGACTTAAAAGGAACTGAGATAAGAGGAAAATTAGAACTGAAAGTTGTTATGAAGTCAATCATAACATAGTTCCAAGGAAAGAATAGTCAATGATGTAAAGTACTGGGGTGAGATCAAGAAATGAGAAGTATCCATTATTAACAGGCAATTACATGATCCTGTTTTCTTGGTATGTTGCAGGGTAGAAACCAGATTAAAGCTAAGTGAGGGATAAATGGCAGTCAAGGATAGGGAAAATGTTATATTTGCATAAAAAATGCTGATCATTGCTACAACAAGGAGGAACCTTGAAAATACAATGCTAAATGAAATAAAACAGACACGAGGACAAATATTCTACATACTGTATGGTTCTATTTATATGAAGTGTCTAAAATAAGCAAAATAAACCAAAAGGAAGTATTAACATTTAAAACAAGAAGTGATGACATTAAAGACTGCCAAAAACCTGGAACATTCATACACTGCTGGTGGAATAGAAAAGTAGAATAGAAGTTGGAATGGGAAAAATGGGGTTATTGCTGAATGAGTAGAGTTTTGATTTGGGAGGATGAAAAGTTCTGCAGTGGACAGTAGTGATAGTTGCACAAAATTGTAAATGAACTTAATGCCACTTATACACTTATAAATGGTTAAAATGGCCATTTTTATGTATTCTTTACAACAATAAAAACAAACCAACAAACAGGCCTAGTTATGAAGAGAAAAAGGATGGCAGTAAGAGGCTGAAGCAAAACTGAGGGAGATTTTATTCTCTTCAGTGTAATGCTTGACCTATCCTAGGTTCACACTGAAGATGAATTCTTACAAAGGAATTCTGGTTTGAAGAGTAGGAAAGAACTTGCTAGGAAATTCTTTCGGAAAGGAATCTCATCATGAATAGTTTGGTATCACTTATTGGTACAGATTATACAGTTCATTTCAAATTTAATAAAACATTAAGTATTAAAACCTCTTCCAACTACTTATATCCCTATGACTTTGTTAAGACTCGCAAAAAGAGGCCGGGTACGGTGGCTCGTGCTTGTAAGCTTCAGCCTATGAAGCGGCTGGGACAAGGGATTTGAGCCCCGCCTGGGGCCGGTAGCGAGACCTAGTTCCCAAAAAAATAGCTGGGCATGGTGGCGCGTGCCTGTAATCCCAGCTACCTGGGAAGCTAAGGCTGGGGATTGCTTGAGTCTGTGGTTCCACGGGCAAAAATAGCAAGACCTAGCCTAAAAAAAAAAAAAAAAAGACTCACAAAAAGTTTGTTTTTTTTAAATTTATTTATATATAAATTTCACATCTTTGTAATCCCAGGGATTCACCCTCCCTACTGTTCCTCCCCTATATTACTGAAAGAAAATATTCTATTTTCTTATCACAATCTTTCATCTATCCAAGGCCAGGCATGGTGGCTCGTGCCTGTAAACTTATATGAAGTGGTTGGGGCTAGGGATTGTGGTTCGAGTCCTGCCTGGGGCCCATAGCAAGACCTAGTTCCAAAAAAATAGCTGGGCGTGGTGGCGCACGCCTGTAATCCCAGCTACCTGGGAAGTTGAGGCTGGGGATTGCTTGAGTCTGTGGTACCCCAGGCAACGAGAACCTGTGGTTCCACAGGCAAAAATAGCGAGACCTAGTCTCAAAAAACAAAACAAAACAATCTTTCATCTATGCAGTTTTTATGTTCTCCTCCTGACCCATCCCCCACCCCCAACATCAAGGAAACTCACTGGCCCATTAATTCTTTAGCAAGCCTCTCTTAGCTTTAAGTGTTTTTCCCCTAACCAGCCCCCATATTTTAAAAACTAAGGTAATGTGTAGCAGTATACCAAAGTATAGGATCATCATGATCTACCTACCTTTCTTCATTAGCAATTTACCTGAAGATGGAGGTAGGGAGGGACATAAATAATTTGCTAAGAAATTTGAAACCTGCTAAAGTACAGACAGCTCTAATGGAAAATGTGCATTTAGTCACAAACCACTACTATAAAGGGTCCTCTGGTGACAAAGTTCGAGACACTCAACATTTTCTTTTCAACCCCTTCAACATACTGATTAATCTACTTTTTTCCCTTCATAGGCAAATTTTGGTCTCCATTTTTTTTACTTCCCAAGCATTCGTAACCTCTGTAATCTGATTTTTGATTCTACCACTTTGATGAAGCAGCTGTTTTTAGGACAATTTTCCATGATCTTTTCCATAGCAACTGACCTCTACCCCTTCCCTCTCCTGTTGGTTTCCAGGACATTACTCTCTTCAGGTTATCCTTCTATTTTTCTGGCCACTTCACAGTAATCTTCACCTGATTACTTAAAGGTTGGAATCTGTCAAGTGTATTACCATTCCACATTCTTTCTCAACAGTGGTTTAGACTATTTTGGGTCACATACAACTTAGATAATCTCATAAGGCTATGGTCTTTCTACCCTGAAAAATATAACCATATTTTACATAAAGCATCAGTGAGTTCAAGTATCCTACACCCTATTTGAGCTTATCTACTTATATTTTCATGTGCTAATGATTTGAAAAAGTATCCGTATTTATAGCACACACTTCTGTTCTGAGCTCTGGATCTGTATGTAATCATCTACTAAAAGTCTTCACTCAGATGTCCTACCTCAATACAAACCCCACCCCAAACTGAGCTCTATCATTTTACTCTGAAATTGTCCCTCCCATATTCCTACTATAGCCAATGGCTCACCAGTTACCCAAGTCAGAATTCTGGATGTTACCTGATTTATCCATCCTTCCAAAAATGGAAAGTCTTAAAAAGTAGTTGTGACAATTTTTAAAACTTCAATACCTAAGTTAAAACAAATATAAACTGAAAATTTAACTCTACCTCTCTCTTCAGTAATTCTACTCTATGGCAACTACTGAGCTGAATAGAAATTGATGCTTTTGATGGGATATGTGCTTCCTAGAGTTCATTGGCCCCTACTGAGTCCATTTCACTTATTTATGATACATATCTGTCTGGCATCTATAGAATCTGAATTTGCAACCATTTCAAAATATACTGTTGCGTAATCTATTTTTCAAGAATATATCATGGATAAATTTTGATCTCAGCACATACAAATACACCTTATCTATTAATTTACCACTCTGATAGCTAAACATCAGATAGATGTGTCATAACTGGCCGGGCACTGTGGCTCGTGCTTGTAAGCTTCAGCCTATGAAGCGGCCGGGGCTAGGGATCGCGGTTCGAGTCCCGCCTGGGGCCCGTAGCGAGACCTAGTTCCAAAAAAAATAGCTGGGCGTGGTGGCGCCCGCCTGTAATCCCGGCTACCTGGGAAGCTGAGGCTGGGGATTGCTTGAGACCGTGGTACCCCAGGCAACGAGAGCCTGCGGTTCCACGGGCAAAAATAGGGAGACTTAGTCTCAAAAAAAAAAAAAAAAAAAAAAAAAAAGATGTGTTATAACTTACTCAGCCAATAGCTTGGATATTGGATATTCAAAATACTACCAAGTCGACACAATGGCAAACATCTGTATATATACTTTTGCAAACATGCAGAGTACTCTCTAGAGGTAAAATTACTCAAAGGGAACAAACATTTGTAGTCCTCTATAAGTTTCTACCAAGTAATAGTCTCACCAAGAATATTTGAGTATCTGGCATCATCTTGAATCCATTCTGTTCTTTACCCATTCACTCAACTTCTAACCATTCCATAATGATAATCAAATTCTGTTTCCTCAATATCTCTACAATATGTCCCCATATCTCCATTCTCATTGCTGCTTAGTTTAGTTAAAAATCTCAGTATTTTAAAATTTGGATTGTTAATTCTCTTTACTGGTCTCCTTATCTCACTCATGTCTTATTTCTTCTTCAGAGAGCTTCTAGAATGATCTTAATTAAAATATCTGATAGTCTTCTTTCTTTTCAAAGGCTTAGGATGGTATCCTAGGCCTCCATGATTTGGCCCCATTTACCTTTAAAAACTAATCTCTTACCAACAAAACCAATTTGTACCCTATTCAAACAACTGTTTACATGGCCCTATATAAGACAGTCTCATCTATTTTTGCTTTTGTGCTTTCTGCCCAGAACTTCTTCCCTACCTTCTTCCTTTCACTGTTTGCTCAGCATAGTAGGTGCTTAAAAAAGAATTAGTTACTGTAATGCTCATCCTTCAAATTCCAACTCAAAAGTTACTGTATCAGGAAGAGCTTTCCTACCTTCTATAAACACAAGACAATATGACAAACATACAAAAAATGAAAATGAAAGGAATTCTAAACCCACACCTCAGAAATAACCAAATAACCACTGCTATTATACTGAAGTGTTTCCTTCCAGTCTTTTTATCATTTTTTAAATTTATACATATGTATGTATATAAAACATTGTGTACCCCCAGGGTTCTCCTATTTCCTTAACACTGGGTTAACCATCTTAATCTTTTTTTTTTTTTGAGACTAGGTCTTACTTTGTTGCCCGGGGTACCACGGACTCAGCAATCCCCAGCCTGAGCCTTCCAGGTAGCTAGGATTACAGGCATGCGCCACCGGGTTCACCTATTTTTAGAGACTAGGTCTCACTATGTTGCCCCAGGTGGGTCTCGAACCCGCGGACTCAAGCAATTCTTAGCCTCGGCCTCACTCCATAGGCTGCAATTAAAGGCACATAGCACTGTGCCCGGCCCAATCATCTTAACCATCTGAATCTTTTGTGCCCTCCACCTCCTCCATTTTTTTCCTCCTTCCCCTCTCTCGCTCTACGGTTTGGTTCTGTTGGGTGTTTCAAATTTTTAATTGTTTTTTCCTATATCCTTCATATAAGTGAGACCATCCTATATTTTTCTTTTTCTTTCTGATTTATTTCTGCTAATACTATTCCTTCTAGCTCCATCCATGTTGTTGCACATGACATATGTTTGTCCTCTTTGACTGATGCATAATATTCCATCAAGTACATATACCACTTTTTTTTTCAGCCATTCATCAGTTTTGGGTTGTTTCTATATTTTGGCAATTGTAAACAGTGCTTCAATAAACATGCGTGTACAGGTGTCCTTTTTAATTAAATGTTTTCATGTAATTTGGATAGATTCCCAGTAGTGAGATTGCTGGGTCAAATGATAATTCCACTTTCAATTGTTTGATCCTTCCAGTCTTTATTTTCCCCCTTTATGTGTATCATTTCCAAAAGAGATTCCAGTGTCAGCGAGGATGTGGAGAAAAAGGAACCCTCCTACATCACTGGTGGGAATGTAGATGGATCCAATTCCTATGGAAAACAGTACTGAAGTTTTTCAAAATATTAAAAATCGATTTACCATATGACCCAGCAATTCCACTGCCAGATACCTACCTGAATACAAAAACATCAATTCAAAAAAATATATGCACTCCCATGTTCATTTGTGTCAGCATTACTTACAACAGTCAAGCTATGGAAACAAACTAAGCACCCAAAAGCAGAAGAATGAATCAGAAAGATGTGGTGTATATACACAATGGAATACTACCCAGCTTAAAATAAAAAGCATGAAACTTTTGCTATTTGTATTAACATGAATGGAACTGGAGATTATACTCAGTGAAATAAATTAGAAAAGATGAACACCAGATGGTGTCACTTATATATAGAATATAAAGATATAAAACAAAGCCAAACCATAACACATCCTAGAAATCTAACTGTAGAAGTGAAGCTACCAGAGTAGCAGGGAGTGGGAAGAAAACACAGTAGGGAGAGAGAACAGTGGACTACGGCACAGGACTACAGGTGTTTTGGTGGTGGGTATGGTGTGGTAACAATACCTGAAGTGGGAGATCTCATACCTCTACACCACAAACTACACTGTAAACCAGTTACCTTAATTTAAAACATCTTATTTTTAGTATGAATTAGAATGAAAGTTTTATAATCTGCTTTTCTTTCTTAATATTAAATTTCTGTCAGTTTTTTAATCTTTACATAAAATCCATTACACACCCAAAAGAAAATCCATTATACACATGGCAAAACTCATCATTCCCTTTATAGCCATCATTTAATTCTCATAATACTAAAAACATCATGAATACCTTTATATACATCCTTGATTAGGATAGATTATCTTACCATATACTGAGCACTTAAACGCATTATTTCATTTAATCCTCACAAGAGCCCTCTGAGAAGAGTTGCTAATATTATTCCTACTTTTCAGCTGGAAAAACAGAGGCTAAGCTATTTGCCCAAGTCACAAAGGTATTAAGTGAGGGGACCAATATTCAAATTCAAGTATATCTGACAAGAAAGTCTGTTTAATTATTTTAAGTTTTTCAATGCTGTGGAAGTTTTCCAGAAATGCATTACAATTTAATATTGCCAACAGCAATATGAAAAAGCATCTGTGCCTCATTAACAATGAGTACTTTCTTTTTAAAAAGAAACTGAACTCATCTAATAAGTGAAAAAAAAAAAGGGGAGCTACTTCAATTTGTATATTTTTAATTACTAGGTGCAATCTAAATATTTATTCCTGTTCATTAGCTATTTAATTTTGTCTTCTGTGACTTGTCCATCTGTCATCTCTTATTTTTCTTTTTTTTTTTTTTTTTTGGAAACTGGGTCTTGCTGTTTTTGCCCATGGAACCGCCAGGCTCTTGTTGCCCAGGGTACCACAGACTCAAGCAATCCCCAGCCTCAGCTTCCCAGGTAGCTGGGATTACAGGCATGCGCCACCACACCCAGCTATTTTTTGGAACTAGGTCTCACTACAGGCCCCAGGCGGGACTCGAACCGCGATCCCTAGCCCCTGCCGCTTCATAGGCTGAAGCTTACAAGCACGAGCCACC
>PVHY01025544.1:0-18288 GCA_004024945.1 Uropsilus gracilis
CTCAAATATTGGTATGTATTTTGTCAGTGAGTCACAAAATACATCCTCATACAAAATATGAGATACAAAGTACAGTTTCAAATATTGGCAAGTATTTTATACATAAAAAATACAGTTTGGCATGTATTTTGTACACACAAAATGCAGTCTCAAAAATATTGGCATGTATTTTGTCAGTGAGTCATCCAGTAGACAGCTGGGTAACTGAGCTTCATATTTCTGAACGTAGAATGTAGTTCTAATCTACCAGGCACGGTGGTGCATGCCTGTAAGCAACAGCCTATGGAGTCATGTCAGGGTCTGGGGATCGCAGTTCGAGTCCCACCGGGGGCAGCACAGCGAGACCTAGTCCCCAGAAAATAGCTGGGCATGGGCGTGGGCGTGATGGCACATGCCTCTAATCTCAGCTACCTGGGGATTGCTTGAGTTCGTGGTACCCCAGGCAACGAGTGTCTATGGTTCCACAGGCAAAAATAGCGAGATCTATCTCCCCCCAAAAAAAAGAAAGAATGTAGTTCTAATCAGATCTGAGAAAACTCCTTCCAATATATATTAAATATCTGCTTCCAAACAGAAACTATAGCATACAACTTTAACATTGTATTAATAACTCAGTATCGTCATTATGAACTATTGTAATTGCAAGAAAGGGGGAAAGAAATACACACTCATTAAATACCTGCAGTATTCTGGGGAATTTAAGTTCATTGTTGGATTTAATCTTCATAACAACTCTTAAAGCAAGCACTATATCCCTACCCTATAAAGAAATGAAATTGAATTGCACAGAAATTAGTTTATTATGTTACTGTTAAGTGACAGGTCCCTCTGATTTCAGAACCCATGTCCCCAGGCAGCCACATAATAAATAGCTCAGAATGAATAATCTATGCAGGGTTATCTGACCTTACACTCAATGGCCCAGAGCACTGTGCCCCATAGATGTGGGTAGGTGTGGCCTTTGTGTCTTATCTTGCTTGGCTATAGACTTGCTTAGCAGATCCTTTTGGTTGCCTAGCTGACCATCATTCTTCTCTACAGCCAAACCCTAGATTCAGTCCTTGCTAAGAGAACCCCTTTTCACTCAGTTCTGGAGTAACCTTGTGATTTAAGGGAGGCTACACCTTTCTGTAACTCCAGTGATCTTGATTATGGCCAATTATCTTCCATTCTTCTTGCTAAATGACTGATTTAATTATAGGCATCTAAAGCAATTTTGGTGAGTGAGACATGACAAGAAGCCTACTGGGGGGGGGTGTCTAGCAGCAGTTTCTCCTTGTTGATAATAATAGACCCATAGAGGAAAATGACTCCTCTTATTCCGCCTGATAACATATCATCTTATATCATATTATGGTCATAAAGGAACAAGCCTCAAAGTAAAGACTAAAATGCCAAAGATAACATTGAAAAATAGAAAAAGTCTGGTCCTTGGTGAGCTCATCAAGATTAGCACCTTGCATAATCCCACAAGTTCCAGCCTGGACCATAAAGTTCATGTTTTGAGCTCTTTACACCATGCAATGTGCTGAACACCATGTAATACCTAACATGCATTCTTTCTACCAAGTGAGAAGCACTGAAAAATAAAATCAAAGTTAAAAAGATACCAACATCATTGAGAGAAACATGCGCCCTTTTGTGTTTTGCTCCATAAAGAGACTAGTCTCTCCTAAAAAAAATTACATATTTGAATATATGTCAGGGCCACTGCTTCATTGCCATGGGAAAATCAACAAGGAATGAGATAAGATGGTAGAGGTTCATTACTGTGCCAGTTTTTAGAACACTAAAAATCCACTCCCTTGAGACAAAGGAGGCAGTGAGCAAAAATGTTCATCACGCTTCTGCATGGTGCCCTGTAGATATGGCTACATGGTCCCAGAGGAACCACCATGATCAAGTCTGGTCAAGCTATCTTAAACATTTAGGACAATACAGTTTTTGTTTTTTCCCTCACTTCCTTAGAGGATTAAAGGGTACTTTTGTCTAAAATTATATTAACACAAGACATGCAGAGAGTTTTTGTCCTACCTATCATAGTTTGGGATTTACCTGTGTGGAAAGGAAAAGGGTCTTTCCATGCTAACAATTTCTTTAGCTGTTTGTCTTAAAAATTGGCACAGGTGTTCCAATGCATCATATTATGAGTGAATAAATGAATCCCAGTAAAAAAACAAATATAAATAAATTTATTCATGTATTCACCTATTCATTCTCCTTGCTGTAGAAAAGCTTATTGTATACTCATGACAAAGTAAATAAATTTCAATAAGGAGTGAAGGATTACTCTGGAGGCAATCCCTACACAGGATGCTACTCTAAGGGAACGAAAGTCACTTTTAACCTGTGTGTAGATTCAAAGGACAAAGAATTGTACATTGTCTGGTGTGAGGTAGGAGAGTTAATGCTGTTCACACCTACCCTCTCCCTCCAATATTATTCCCAGAACCACTACCCCAGTTAGGTTAATCTTTGTGCCTTTCAAGTCAGCGTTAGGCAGCTTAGCTCTGGGTACAAGATTTAAAAAGTTTTGAGTTAGAAAGAAAACAGAAAGGCAAAAATTGACCATGTTTGAGTGAAAATACTGACTCAATCCATAGGGTAGTTGGGCACGGTGGCTCGTGCCTGTAAGCTTCTGCCTATGAAACGGCCAGGGCTAGGGATTGTGGTTCAAGTCCCGCCTGGGGCCCGTGGCGAGACCTAGTTCCAAAAATTAGCTGGGCATGGTGGCGCACGCCTGTCATCCCAGCTACCTGGGAAGCTGAGGCTGGGGACTGCTTGAGTCTGTGGTACCCCTGGTAACAAGAGTCTGCGGTTCCATGGGCAAAAATAGGGAGACCTAGTCTCAAAATAATAATAATAAGGTAAATAACAGAAAAGATGCAACAGATAAGACAATGACATGTCAACAGATAGGAAAATGACATGTTTCTGGAAAAATCAAGGGAAAATCCTGTTTGACAGGAGTAGAAAGATACATCTTGATGGGATAGGTTGTTTGAGTTGTAAAGAGCAGAAACTCACACCAACTCTATTAAGGTGTATTTATCAATAAGGAAACTAGACATACATAGGAATTAGAGTCTCGAACTCTTATGGACTGCATCTTAATGTGCTTCTACTCTTATATATTATTTTCAGGGAATATATATGCTTTTCCTCACAAATTGCTACCTAACACACATACTCTTTACTTTTTTCTTCCCATATATTTTCTTTACCCTATGGATTTTTTTTTTTTTTTTTGAGACTAGATCTCGCTATTTTTGCACGTGGAACCGCAGGCTCTCGTTGCCGGGGGTACCACAGACTCAAGCAATCCCCAGCCTCAGCTTCCCAGGTAGCTGGGATTATAGGTGCGCACCACCACACCCAGCTATTTTTTTGGGAACTAGGTCTCCCTACGGACATCAGGCGGGACTCGAACCACGATCCCTATCCCCGGCCGCTTCATAGGCTGAAGCTTACAGGCACAAGCCACCATGCCCGGCTAAAACCTTTCTAATTAAATAGACAACAACAAAGTCTCTAGTAAAAGCAAATAACCATTTTCAGTTTAGTTGCCCAACATTTGGCCAAAAATAAATAAATAAATGAAGTAATACAGTATGGCTGACCAAGCAGATCACTTTACAGCTTTTAACCTCATGTTGTGATGAACATTAATAATATGTAGTGTTATGTACATGATATATAATATGAACTTTATGTAGTGGCAAATAACAGAAGTAGATCTGGGTAACAGCAGAGAATATAGGCTTTAGAATTTGTATTTAGGTCAGCCAGTAGTCTAGAATTGACTTGGACATTTCTAAGTGTGTGGCCTTGAATTAGTTGCTAAACCTTCCTGAACCTCACTCAGTCTCCTTATCTATAAATCTCCTTATCTATCAGTACTACTGATATCGAGTGGGAAAACAAGCAAAACAGGATGCTTAATCAAACTTACAAAGGGGAGCAGCTGGGCTTTTAAAGCCAACCCCACAACAAGTTCTTCTCAGCCCACACATGCAGTAGCAAGACCACATAAACTTTAAGAGGGAGGCAAAAACAAATTTACTTATTAAAAGACAAATTAGACAAGAGTCATTGAAGGGTACAAGGGAACACCTTTGGTAATCTTACCACACAGTCCAGTCTCTAGTTCAAATGGCACATGGCTGCAGCAGCCATGTGCGCCCACAAAATGGCAGCTGCCTCACCTCAAGTCAGCTGAAGGAGCCAAGATGGTGCTGCCACTCCTTCTTCAAAGACATAGCTCCACTCACTGCAAGCCAGAAGAAGCAAAGATGGCATATTCAATCCTTCTCCAAAAGCAGGAGATTCAAATCCAATCTGGCGCCATCAATTCTTCTCCAAAAAGCACAACTCCATCATTCTTTTAGCTCCAACTCCAAAGTAGCCCAGCATCAGCAAAACTCACTCAATACAGCAACACAACAAGCACTTCAGACGGTCTCAGGTTGAAAACAGCAACACAGCAAACTCTCTTCAGTTCTCCAGAAGATTTCCAAGCTTCTCAGTTTCAAAGTTAAATCAGGTTCTCAAGTATACAATTTCCAAATCAGCCTACACAAGTAACAAGTTTCTCCAACAAGCTTCCCCAGGATCCTCACTGGCCCAGGCTGGGATGGAAGCCCACACCTTGGCTTCCTTCCCTGCCCTGCTGCCCCACATGGCAGCAGCAGCTCTGAGGTTTCCAGCCTCCCTCTTCCTCCTCTGCTCTCCTCCCCTTCCTTCTTTGTTCTCTGTTTTCTCTCTTCCTTAAATCCCCTATTACTAATCCCATCATGAGCAGGTGTGACTTTCCTTCTCCAAGTCTCCACCCATCAATGAACAATAGCTGCTATTTTAATGCAGCGCCACCATTACTGAAGGGCACAGCCCCCTAACACTACCTACTTTTTTAAGGGCCTGGGCATGATTACATAAGGTAATAAATGAATGTAATGTACTTAGTGTGGTAGCAGCTCATAGTAATGAGCAATAAATGCTACCCATTATTAGCTGATCATAGTGTACTAACAAAAGAAACATATACATTAAATGTATGCATGGAACTAGAAGGAAATCATATAAAATGTAAATAGTGGTTTGTCTGATATGACTACAAGTGAATTTTTCTTCATGATCTAATGTTTTTTTGTTATTTTCTACAGTGGAAATGTTTTACCATCTAATAAGAAAAATTATTCCAAATAACTATTAAACTTTTTAAAGTGGTTAAATATCTTCCAAATTCATTCTTTAATAACAAATATTACAAATGTTTAGTTATTTTAGAACTAAACCATATTATAGTTTAAATTGTGATATTATTTTAAACAACAAACAAGTACTTTATTCTACTTGTACATGATTTAAAAGTTACTAAATCAACTTGAAGGACACTAAATCTTCCTTAGAAAGGATATTAATATCAGTTTAGACATAGTGCCTTACTATAAATGAACAGTTTCAGATTTAAATTAATGGAAATAAAGGTGTATGTGTGTGTGTACCTACAGCAGCACACTATGACTTAATATGAAATAAATATTTTTAATTGTGGATAAAGAATCTGGAGAAAATCATTGCTAGTATCTTGGGCAGAAGCTACAGCTAAAGAATCACATTTTACTTTTTCAAAATTGAAACACTGATTCAAAGGTTAAAACAAAGTTTCAGAGAATGTCAAAGATGTTTATGAATCTGGAGGTATTTATTATACCTTATTTCAAACTAATACACAATAGTAGTGAAAACAGTAAGATATTGACACATAAGCAGACACACAGATCAATGCAACAGAATAGAGAATACAAAAATCCACAAATACATGACAGATTAATTTATGGAAAGAGCAAAGACTATACAATAGGAAAGTATGATCTCTTCAAAAAAATGGTATGGAGAAGACTGCCCCGGGCAACATAGCAATATCTGACTCTCAAAAAAAGCAGCCAGGCACCGTGGCAGGTACATGTAATCCCAGCAACCTGGGAGACTGAGGGTGGGGATCGCTTGAGTCCATGGTACCCGGGGCAACAACTTGAGTCTCTGTGGTACCCGGGCAACATAGTGAAACCCAGTCTCAAAAAAAATGTTATGGAGAAAATTGGAAAGGTGACATCCCACAGTTAAAAAGGATCAATAGATCTTATCACAAACAAAAATTAGCTCATTTTGATTAAATATTTAAATGTAAGTCCTGAAGCCAAAAAGTGCCTAGAAGGCAACTTAGAAAAAACATTCTTGACTTTGACCTTGGCAATGGATTTGTCACAAGTCAGACTAACAAAATAAATAAATAAAATAAATAGAACTACATCAAACTAAAGTGTTTCTGCATAGCAAAGAAAACCAGTAACAAAATGAAAAGGCCATCTATACAGTAGGGGGAAATGTGTGTAAACCGTAGAAACACAGAGTGGTTAACATTAAAAACAAACGAACAAGAGATTGAGTTGATTTCAAATTTGAGTTGAGAAAGCTCTAGTTAATTACCAAAAAACAATCAATCTGATTTTGAAATGGGCAGAGTAGATGAACAGACATTTTCCCAAAGACCAGCATGTACACAAGGTGTTCAACATTACTATTCAGCAAGGAAATGCAAACAAAATAAAAACTACAATAAAATATCATCTCACACCTTTTAGAATGACTGTTATCAAAAAGACAAGAGATAACAAGTGTTGGTGAGCATGTATAACAACTGGAATTCTATTTTCGTTTTGGTTTGTTTTTTTTTGAGATTAGGTCTCGCTGTTTTTGCCCATGGAACCACAGGCTCACGTTGCCGGGGTACCACGGACTCAAGCAATCCCCAGCCTCAGTTTCCCAGGTAGCTGGAATTACAGGCTCTCGCCACCACGCCCGGTTATTTTGGGGGACTAGGTCTTGCTGTGTTGCCCCCAGCTGGACTCGAACGGAGATTCCTAGCCCCAGCCACTTCATAAACTGAAGCTTACAGGCACGAGCCACCGTGCCCTGCACAACTGGAATTCTTACCCATGGTTAGTGGCAATGCAAAATGTGTGTACTGTGATGTGTTAATTAACTATATGAGGACTACTTTCACACTGTATGTACATATCAAATCACCACAATGTACTAAAGAAACGAAATTAAAATTTCATAATTTACTGTATTTTCCTATTATGATATAGAAAGCTTCCTGAATGATTTATACCTTTTTAAAAATTAATTACTACATGCTACTTTTTAATAGGTCAAATGTCACAGGAAATGAATAACAAAAAAATAAGAAACAGAAAATAGAGGTGGTTTGCAGTGGTTTACATTTTGATCCTTAATCCCTCATAGATAGAAATACCTGCAGAGAGTTTCAAATATCATGTACATGCTCATGTTCTCCAAATGTATGCCTGAGAAATTCTCCTCTCATTTCTATCCCTCTCCTACGCCCCTCCCCTCACTCCACTTCCTTTTCATTCTCTATTTCATATCTCCTTATTTGTTCTTCAGCTCTCAGTCTCAAAGTCAATTCCCAGAGAGTCTGTTCCTAAGACTATATAAGACTATATAAGACTATATAAGTTTCTTCTAAGAAAGGGGCTTTCAAACCTATGTCCCTTACTCACAAAAATAATTTCATATTACGATATGGTGCACATACAAAGAAATATTCATCCTTGAATATTAACATATTACCTCTTAATTAACAATTACCTCTCTATGTGCCAGTTGCTGTTAACAAGCACTATAGACACAAAGTGAATAAAACAGTTAAAATCTCTGGCCTTGATTGAGTTCTTGTTCATTCTGATCTTGCTTAATTTAAGTCTTTGTCTCCCTTAATGTTACACTTAATCAGGCATCTGGAATGATTCTATTAAAACGTAAATCTTATAATGTTCTTCTGCCTAACATTGTCCAAAGGCTTCTCATCTCGTTCAGTCAAAACCAAGGGGACCTACTATGAACAAGAAGGGTTTGCATGATTCAGAATCCCTTAGGCCCCCCTTTCCTTGTTACCAGCTATAACTCCCATCCTTTCCTCTTTAATCACATTAACATGCTTTTCTTCAAATTCAAACAAATGAGGCATACTCAAGGCCTTTGCATTGGCTGTTTCTTCTGTCAAATACCTGTATGACTTACACCCTCACTTCTTTGATGTCTTTACCAAAAATACCTACCCATGGGAATCTTCTTGAACTACTATTTCTAAATTTTTAATCCCTGTCTTTGACATTTCATTTTGCTTTTATATTTTTCCATTTCATTACCTTGTAATATATTCTATAATTTACTAATTTATTTTGTTACCTGTCTTTCTACTAGAAAGCGCATTTCACAAGTACTTGAATGTCTGCCTATTGACCAAAAGTACAAACTAAAACAAAAGTTTCACAAAACAATACTTATCCTCACTATGTGTGATTTACTCTAATTTTGTTATTACTTTGGTTAAAAATTAGTTAAGGCAATAGGTGATTTCATGAACTATTCATGTCATACATTGTTGGTTGGTTGTTTGTGGTGCCTTTATTAAAGTAGCTCGAACTGGAAATGACCCAAACATTGCTACACAGTGAGTTACACAAACTGTGTAGCCATCACAGGATGGTTAATTAAAAAATTGAATCACACACAATATTATCTAGTGAATAGTTAAACCCACTTAATTGGGTTTAATTAAGTGGGTTTAACTATTCCACTTGTGCCATTTAGAGTAGACTGCAGTGTAGGCTCTGGAGGAGCAACCTCTTGCTCTAAGAAATGGAAATATCCTGAGTGAGTCACAGTTAAATTACACTGTCTTCAGGTCTGTCTCATTATATTCTCTCTCTCTCTCTCTCTCTCTCTCTCTCTCTCTCTCTCTCTCTCTCTCTCTCTCTCTCTCTCTCTCTCTCTCTCTCTCTCTCTCTCTCCCCTCCCCATCCTCCTTCCCCTTTTCTCCCTCTGGTTTCTCCCCCTTTCCCTGCCCCTCCTCCTCCTTCTCCCTATGTGAATCCTATGGAGAGAGCTGGGCTATTCACTAACAGGTGCAAGTCGTGTGCAAGCAGAAGTTACAAGGGAACAGAAACTGTAAATAGAAGTTAATCAGCAGGCGGATAATAAGGACAAACACAGGCTTGACCAGTGAGAGACTGAGCTGAAGTTCTAGTTCTAAATCCCTAAGTAGCTTCAAAGCAAATTTCTTAACCCTCTTTCTTAATTAAGGTGAGTTTTGCAATGTTTAAAACTAATGTTACATAAATAGCAATGAATGGGATATCAATGACAGCAAATAATCCAAATACTTCAGTAATATATATTCATTTGTAATTTTTAGATGGATGCTGATAGAGAAATTTCTTTTTTCCTTTTTTGAAACTAGGTCTTGCTATCTTTGCCTGTGGAACTGCAGGCTCTCGTTGCCCGGGGTACCACAGACTCAAGCAATCCCCAGCCTCAGCTTCCCAGGTAGCTGGGATTACAGGTGTGCACCACCACGCCCAGCTATTTTTTTGGAACTAGGTCTCACAGTGGGTCCCAGGCAGGACTCGAACCGCGATCCCTAGCCCCAGCCACTTCATAAGCTGAAGCTTACAGGCACGAGCCACTGTGCCCGGCCAGAAATTTCTTAATAACCTGGAGACGGGTAAGGCAGGATAGTATTTTGCTTCGACCAGTTTCCATGTCCTTTTACCACCCACCCAATTTCTTTCTATGCTGTACCAAATGGCTCTGCTGTTCAGAAAGGGCTTCTATCAGAACCACTGAAGGACAGATGACTAGATTATATTAGGAAGATACTTTCAAAGGTAAAAAGAAATTACAGGAGTAATCCCTCTTATAAGTTTAGGGGAAACAAGCCTAATCCTCACCTAGGAAAGTATACAGGGTCAGTAGTTCAGTTCTCTTCAGGTTCAGATATTCTTTTTCCTTTCCATTCTGGCAAATTTCATTGCTTCATATTTCATATGATATAAGAGTTATGAAATATGAGATTTAACCATTTCAATGATAGACTCTAACTTACTAGATTCTATATTGGAGATAGGAGACAAAATCCCAAATAGAAGAAAAGTATTTCTGTACCTGTGTTCTTTTTGATTTTATACACAGGTGCATGCACATTTGGGGGGGTATATATTTAGATGTGTAGATATAAATATATGAATTTCCTTTGCAGTTACAGATTTAACCATGAGGCTAACTGTAAGCTTCAGTGCTTCTCATTTGCATAAGTCCATTCTAAGAATCAAATCTAATTTCGTCTATCCTTTTTAAGTCTATACAAAAATGTATACTCTTCATGCTTAATAAAATCTGAATCTTTTTGCATCTTCAGGAATGCTATTTCATGACATACTTATAACAAATGCAGGAAAAATAGTTACTTGGTTTTCTGAGAGTTTGCTTGGGATATGAATGAGTGTTGTTTATAAATGTGAGTTTTCTTAATTAGCAAGAAGTTAGAATAGTTTTTTAAGCTGTTTTAAGCTATGCTTAGATAGAGCATCTTTCAGTGTCAGAAAGTAAGGAAATGTTAAACAATCAAAAATAATAATGCAGTGTAGTAAGATAATATAGAAGCCAACTAAAAGAACTCCCAAATAGTGAAAGCTGACAAATTTGAGCCACAAAATCACAAAGTAGTTCCTGATTATAAGCCAGTGTATAAAAGGAAATTCCACGAATCCATGCTGATTTTTAAAAAAATGGATAAATAAGTATCAGGAAAGAGACAAATCTGAACAAAAGAATTACAAATAATATATGAAGCTTTTCTACCCTCAAGGAGAGGGAACATAACTCTACTTATGAGATTATGGGAATTCTATGAGGGTATTATATACACACTGACTTTCCTTCCAAAGAGCACAATAGGAGGAATGAGGGGAAGAACAAATTTATGGTGGAGAAGCATAAAAATATTGCATCAACCATGTGAGCAAAGTCAGCATCAACAATGAATAAATCAAAATGACAGATGGAGCTTTACTATGATGAGATAAAAAGGGTGATTTTATTCCCCAAAACCAAAGCACCGTCTAGTCATAAGGGGGAAGTTAGATAAATCCCAAGAGAAAAACAGTTTACAAACCCCTCAACCAGTGCACTCAAAACTGTCAAAGTCATCAAAACAAGGGAATGTTTGAGAAAATGTCATAACCAACAGGAGCATAATAATGACTAAATGTAATATCATAGGATCTTTAAGGGTATCCTGAGACAGAGAACAGGAAGTTCTGAATAAAACATGAATTTTAGTTAATAACGTATCAATATTATTTAATCGATTGTAACAAAAATACCATACTTATGTAAGATGTTGATGAAATGGGAAATTAGGTGTGTGGTATAAAAATAATCTATACATTCATGAGTTTTCTGTAAATCTAAAACAGTCCTTTAAAAAAAGTGTATTACATGAAAGTGTTTGTCAATAAATTTATGTCATTTACACATTGCATTGTCCAATCTGTTTAATGAAAATAGTTCTCCAAGACTGACTTTTGTTAATCTTTAAAAAATCATACTGCTTACTTCTAGTTAGCCAAAATGGAATAAACAACTGATATAATTAGGTTAATTTATGGTAGGTTCTGGACATTGTGTGGATTTTTAAACTTAATTAGGGAAAATTTTTAAATCAAATCAAGTACAGAATGCTTGTTTCTTTCAATTTATTTTATTTAGCCAAATGACCAGAAGCATACAGAAGCTATAAAACGTTTTAAATGACAGGTTTCATTTAATGTGGGGGTTGGGGGTAGGGAACAAGTACTTTGCATAGTAGGTTATTCCAGAATTGATCTATAATAAAACTAAAACATCTATTTGGTGTTTTATAAAAATGCATTTCAATGTAAATTTCTCTAACCCTGTAATTTTCTAGCACCATTTACATGTGCACTCAAACATTTCACAAGTATTTTTATAGTGACATTTTCTAAATGGGAGAAGCAGATGAGTCAAATGACTTATACCAGATTCTCATTCTCCATGCGTCAGAGGTAGAACTGTTCCATTGAGTCACTACCTGTTAGTCCTAAAATACTTTTCAGGAGAATTATTTAAACACAGACCATCCAAAATCATAGTCAGGATATAAAATAATGACAATTTTCCTATTGGTTCTAAACAGTAGGTCATTTAAGATCAAATTTAGATTCTAATGCCTAAAGATACTACAAAAATGAAATACAAAGACATAGGTCTCACCATTTTAAAGACCATATTCTAATATCCTTTGCATATATTTTAAGCTTAGGGACAAATAGTAGCTTAAGCCGCTTATAGCTTAAATTCTTTTTCAAGATCCTTTCTGTTATTGTGCTTCTATAGGGAGTATATTAGACATGCCAAAGGCTATTAATTTTGTCACTATGAATCAGTATCCTAGCTTCTTAGAGAACCACCTGCTAAGTAATACTACAAAGATCAATGAAGCAGAGAACATGATTATGAAAGTTTTAAATGCTAATAAACCAAGGATATCTAAGCAGAGTTTTCACTGCCCCTTCATTTATTGATAAACTACCCTATGAGAATATACACTAAAAATAAAACATCAATATTTTATATACAGCTCTGAATTTTTATTGAAATTAATTCTCATTTACAACTAAGACTTAGGCACAGATAATCTCAGTTTCAACCTGTGAGGTATAAGCCTATGCTAGTAAGTGTTATATTTTGGATAACCTACTTAAAACAGTGTGGTTCTAGATATCAGTATACAGTATATAATAAATAGGAAAATAATTACATTGAGGCACACTGGGGAAAAATATTAACGCAGATGATCCAATAATTCTTGAACTGATTGACATTGTCACAGGATCACTAACCTTGTTAGTGAATGCCTTGAGGGCAACTGAGAATTATTGTCAGGCAAGCAGCAGATTCTAATCAAATTCCTGGTTGCATAGTTACAGTAATTAATAATGAAGAAAGTAAAAACACAGTTTCTATTAGATAGTACTTGCTTTTGCTAGAATAAATTTTGGGGTAATAGAATAAAATTCTGAGACCCTGTCCTACGTGGATATGCAATCTAGCATAAGGTAAGATTGCACTAAATTCTAACAAAGTAGGATTAAATCCAAGAAATCGCAAATGTGTCCTTAGAAAGTCATCTTATTATGAGCTCATTGCATATATGCTAAGAGGAATACCTGACCTTATATTGTCACTCTAACACTGTAGAGGAAGCAGCCTGTCTGTGATGCCAATTGTGACATAAGCATCAGGTTCACCAATCTACATAGGTTCTTTATTGGTTCTAGCAGTTACACAGACACATCAGGAGGGTCAGAGAAGGGCTGCAGCTAGAGGGAGTGCAGAGGAACAGGGGGGGTGGGGGTGTGCTGTGTGGCAGGCAAGTCCCTTCCATTCCCAGGAATCTCTTTCTTTGGGCACTCACTCTGGCTTTCTCTCTCTCATGTTCATGTTAGTACTATCAAATGCTCTCTGTGCCCCTTTATCCCCTCTCTCCTAGGCCCAGATATCCACACATACACATGTATATACTAGTTTACCTTAATTTTCTGGTGATTGAGTAAATTCCCATATGCACATAAATGACTCATGTTTAGTAAGGATGATGATTGTAGGGTAAACGAATTGTCAGGGTTCTTACCCCTCCACCATTAACCTCTATGACCCTCCCTGTGATTGTACATAACTGGCCCAATATGTGTGCCCATATGTAAGTGGACACACCTGGGCTTTAGAATGTGGCGGCAAAAGGGTGGAGTCATCCAAGGGGGAGAGAGCATGAAGAGAACAAAGGGAACTTGAGGAGAGTCTAGAGAAAGAGCATGAAGATTCCTGAAGAGTTGGAGGGCTGACTCCCAGCCCTTTGCCCAGCCTTGCCTTCTTGCGTACCACACAACTGGCCCAGCTTCCCTACTTGGTGAGCTTGTGTACCTCGTTCCCTGAGAACATTATAGCCTGTAAAATCCACCAAGGGCTCTAATATTCTTCTTTAGCTGCTAGAACCAATGATGAACATACCCAGATTGGGATGGTTACAGTACAATGATAAAATTAAAAAACGTGTTTTAACTAGTTAAGTCCTTATGGAAAGTTTATTCCCAAATATGGGTATTCCAATTGACTAATAAAATAAATTAGTTGTGTTTGCATGCTAGAGTCTTCATGGGTTCAAATAGAAGAGAAAGACAGGGAAATGAGGTGAACATGGGTTGACCTGTTGAGCAACTCTAAAAGATAAAAAACTCAGATGCTGGCAGGAAAGGGGAGGTAGGCTAAGGACAAGGTCATTGCTGAAAACATGCAGAAAGAGGTAGAGATAAAAGAAGGGGCCCTCTGGGGTTGAATGTGAAGTCTAACATTCTTGACATTTTCCCATATGGCAAGACAAAACAACAAAGAATTTTGGAATATAA
This sequence comes from Uropsilus gracilis, assembly GCA_004024945.1. Taxonomy (NCBI): domain Eukaryota; kingdom Metazoa; phylum Chordata; class Mammalia; order Eulipotyphla; family Talpidae; genus Uropsilus; species Uropsilus gracilis. Next base: position 14,358 of record PVHY01025544.1, read on the forward strand.
GTCATCCTCTTCATTGAAAAACAAACCAGGAAAAGTCACTGCTTTATTTTTCATAAGCTTATCATCTGGACTCCATAACAGTTGGTTTTCTTTTAAACACTATTTAAATTAATCCCAACAATTCTAATAGTCTATCAAGTTTATTCAAATGGAAATTTAATTACACTGAATTTTCCCATTTTGAAATCAATTTATAACTAATAGCCAGCAGGAAGTAATGGCTCTCTTAGGAAAGAACTGAATTTGAGGCTTAAGGCCTGTGCCAAATATTTATTTAGAATAAATGAGATGTGTCAAAATCAGTGTGAGAATGTCTGAAAGAGAACTTAAAACACAATGGTTCCTTCCAGGAAATGGGTAGCAAAGAGAGGAGGGCAGGAGAGAGCAAGAGCTCATTATTTACCCTTTTCTCCTTTTTGAATGTTAAAACTGTATTACTCAGCTGGGCACAGTAGCATGTGTCTTTAATCCCAGCCTAGAATGGGAGGCTGAGACTGGGAATCACTTGAGTCCACTTGAGACCCGCCTGGGGCAACATAGCGAGACCTAGTCTCAAAAAAATAGCTGGGTGTGGTGGCGTGCACCTGCAATTCCAGCTACCTGGGAGGCTGAGTCTGGAGATCATTTGAGTCCAAGCAAGACCTAGTCTTTAAAAAAAAAAAAAATGTAAGCTATATGACTCCGCTATCCAAAGAAAAAAATAAATTAAAATATTAAATTAATGTTTCCCTTACAATATTAGGAATGACAAGAACATCATCATTTAGAGAAAACCCTATTTGTGCAACAGCAGAATACACAGCAAATGTCATTCTTTCCCTCAGGTTAATGAGCTTAGTTATCTTACAATCAGAAAGAAGACATTCAATAAGTGTCTTTGGAGTCAAAGAAATGTACTCCCCCAAAGTCATTTTAACAACTATATTTCAGGACTGGGCACGGTGGCTCGTGCCTGTAAGCTTCAGCCTATGAAGTGGCTGGGGCTAGGGATCACAGTTCAAATCCCGCTTGGGGCCAGTAGCGAGCCCTAGTTCCAAAAAAATAGCTGGGCGTGGTGGTGGTGCACACCTGTAATCCCAGCTACCTGGGAAGCTGAGGCTGGGGATTGCTTGAGTCTGTGGTACCCTGGGCAACAAGAGCCTGTGGTTCCACGGGCAAAAATAGCGAGACCTAGTCTCAAAAAAAAAAAAAACCAAAAAACTGTATTTCATTGTGTGTCATCATACATTATAGAATAAACCCTTTAGGGCAAAAATAAATGTGGCTTCAAAGTTAATATTTTTAACTTCTAAAGATAAAAGGATAATTTCCTTTTAAGTGTCAAAAGACTTTACTAATGCCAGGGTTTATAGAAACATAAAGATCAAACTTTGAAAAAGGGAATGAAGAAAACTAAATGTGATAAGACCTATAGATTATTCAGTGTAGCTTATCTGAAATCCCACATTAAAAAATAGTTCCAATTTACTGTAATTACTGCTATAAGGATTAAAATTACTGAATTCATTCATGATAGCAATAAAAGACCTTGGAATTATTTCTAAGACCAGAATCATCAAAAAATAGGATGGAGCCAGGCATGGTGGCACATGCCTGTAGGTGGCAGCCTAGGAAGCCACAGCTGGGGCCAGGGATTGTGGTTCGAGTTCCACCAGGGGCACATAGCGAAACCTAGTCCCCCAAAAAATAGCTGGGTGTGGTAGCACATGCCTGTAATCCCAGCTACCTGGAAGCTGAGACTGGGGATTGCTTGAGTCTGTGGTACCCCAGGCAATGTGAGCCTGCGGTTCAACGGGCAAAAATAGCAAGACCTAGTCTCAAAAAAGAAAAAAAAAAAAAAAAAAAAGAAAGAAAGAAATAGGATGGAGGTATAAAAGAACTGTCAAGAGGTTGGTATATAGAAGGGGCAGAACATTGCCTTTCTTTTTCCTGGCTCAAGGTCCATACTATCCTGTTTTCCTTCCTTACTTCCTCCCTCCATCCCCCTTTTTCCTCCTTCACTTCCTTTCTTCCAACACATTGTTCTACATAAACACATGAAAGAAAACATAGATGAAAAACTCTTCAACTAAGTTGTAGCAAAGTAATTGTGAATATGCCTCCAACATCAAAGGAAGAAAAAGCAGAAATAAATAAATGGGACTATTAAACTGAAAGGCTTCTACACAAGGAAAGAAACCATTATTTTAAAAAAATACAATTAAGTGGAGAAGATATCATATATCTGATAAGGGGTTAATATCCAAATATGGGGCTCTTCTGCTCTCTACTTCCATTCATCTCAAAGAGGCTAATAAGCCAAAAACAATGAGGACTCTTGTGCCATGAAAAGGGAGGGTCGAAGCAGCGTGCCTTACAGGAGCCAGGAACATATCACTTTCACAGCATACCCTTTCTTCCTTGATGCTAGACTTTATATCAGAATTAGGCATCTAAGGGAAAGCAATGGCCATGGTTATTCAATTAAGGTCTGCTCATTCATGCCTAGTTCCTACTGGAGCAGCTGATCAACTTCACTGAGAGATTACGGTATAATTGTTCAGAAATTCTTCAGAAAAGATAACTTTGTTCTCTATTGCCATTTGGTTATCTGCTTCTCCTGTCTAAGTTCCCATAACTGAGTAGATTCAATGCTCTATGCTAATTTATCTCTGAAATGTCTCATTAATGACTGAGTGGAAGGCACATATGAAGACAAAATACTTAGTATGATTATCCTCTGTTTTAAACAATACTTCAAATTTTATGAGGTGGACAACTTATTGATTTAGTACTTCAAATTTCACAATCGTATTTGCAAGCAATTGCAATGTTATTTTCATTCTTTAGTTGACTGAATAAAGTAAGTTCGGTAAATTGCCTTGAGGTGACATAAAACATCGCTAGTAGATAATGCTACACCATTTGATAGGGGTGCTGTGTTGAAATTGGGGGTCCAGGACCCCACCACTGTAATGCTGCATTAGGATTGCTTTCATTTTGCCCTACTGGGCAGAGACTCAGAGAAAGGAAGCCAAGATTGCTGGAGAGAGGGACAGAAAGGGGATTTACGAGGCACTGTGGCTGGTGAGAAGCAGAAAAATCTGGAGAAAGGAGAGAGCAGAGGAGCAGAAAAGAGAGCAGCAGAAAGCTAGGGGGAAAATATGTAACAGAGAGGTTGTAACCCAAAGAACAAAATGAAATTGTTAATAAAAAAAAAAAAAAGAGTGGTAGAGCAGCAAGGAGACTGGAGGCCCTGGAACTGCTGCTGCCATGTACGTCACCTGGGCAGGAAGGAAGCCTCACGGTGGGCTTCCATCCCCACCTTGAGCCAGTGAGGAGCCCAAGGAACCATGCTAGAGAAACGTGTGACCTGTGTAAGCTGACCTGGAAACTCGATACTTGGAAACTTGCTTTAACTTAGAAACTGTGAAGCTTGGGAGTTGTCTGGAGACCTAAAGAAACTTGGAATGCTGCTGTTTTTATTGTGAGATGTCTGAAGTGGTTGTGCTGCTGCTGTTTCTGAGTGAGTCTTGGTGGTTTGGGGCCCTTCAGGGTTGGAGCAAAAAGAATGCTGGAGCTGTGCCTTTGGAGAAGTATCGACAACACCCTCTTGGTTCCTTCATTTGATTGGAATCTATGCTTTTGTCTTAAAGGAGGGGCAGCTGCCATTTTCTGGATGCATATGGATGAAGGACCCATGTGTAGCTTTTTGGACTAGAGACTGAACTGTGTGGTAAGATAACCAAAGGGTTCCCTTGTACCTTCAGTGACTCCTGCCTATTTTGTTCTTTTAGTGAATAAATTTTGGTTTTATCTCATTTTATTTTATTTGTTTTTTAATTCATTTTATTGATTTGTCACAATTGTGCATTAATTGATCCCTCCTCCTTCCTCCATATCCCCCTCTGTATCCCCCTTCCTCCTCCCTCCATTTCCCCCCTTATGTATC
>PVHY01025545.1:0-18281 GCA_004024945.1 Uropsilus gracilis
TTTTTTTTTTTTTTTCAGATTTAAACAATAAAAAGTAATCTGAGATAACTGGGAAAAACAGTATGGACTAGCCCTGGGTAAACTGGTGGTTAAAAAAAAAAATCCTTATCATTTAAAACACATATTTGAGATTTAAAAGTATTTTAAGATAGAATAATAGGCCTGTATTAGCTTAAAAGTATTCTGTCTCCCAATGGGAAAGATAAATGAAAGAGAAACACTAAAAATAATAATAAAGTTAAAACTGGAAAGCAGTTTTCCAGTTAAGCAACTGAAAAGTTTCTGTTTGGGATGATAAAATTTCTGTTTGGGATGATAAAAATGTTCAGGAAACAGATGGAAGAGGTAATGGTTACGTAAACTGTGATTAGTGAACAGTAACTATTAGTGCCACACAACTATAATTAGATGGCAAATTTTATCTTACCACTAAAAAAGGTGAAACTGGAGATGGCTACCATGAAGGTTAAACCAATTAGTATGTACTTCTGTTCATATACAAAAATGTTCATTAGGAATTAATGTTCATTTAATTCCTAAATGTTAGGTAAAACAATCGGCAAATTCCAGCCCAATATAGATGACAACGAAGCTCCTCCATTTATAGAATATGATTAAGTTGAAGCAGCAAATTCTTTTTATTTTTAGTCTATAAAAGAACACTAAATGTACTTCTTTTGGTTCATTTTGTCCTCTAAAGTCACATTTTCCTCCCATTTAGCAGTCCCTTAGGTTGACCAGCTGTTGTAGCACTGTCTTCTCTCCATCAGAGCAGAGACCCACACTGATCTTCATCCGCCTCAGTTGGAATCCAGGCAGGGGTACCCAAGCACATTGTCACTCAAACTTCACCAGGAAATGTGCAATATTGGGGAGCAGAAAAGGTAGCTTCAATTAAGACTGCCCCCAATAAAGCAGGAAAAATAATGAATTATATTGTCTTGACCTATTTTTAAATATTCCATGTCACAAAATAGGGACAAAGCAATTCTGCTTAAAGAGTTTGATGGTTATCACCATGATGCAAATGAAGTAAAAGCTGAATCAACTGTTCTTTTCATGGACACTATTTTTTTCTTTAAAGAACTGACAAGTTAAGATCCAGGTTACTAGGACCTAGGTAATTAGACAGACATTTCCCTAAAAATGAAGACAGCTTGTCTTTTCAAGGAACACAATTAACAATATTTGGTGCCAATAATAAAACTCAAGACTTTCAAGCATAAGAATATTTCAGAAAAACTATCAATTTATATAAGCAACTTCACTCATCAAATCAACTATTTATTGTATAATGAACATGATTTTTGGCATCATAAAGTGAAAAGTGTCAACATTTGAAGATCTGTGTAATTGAACCAGTATCTTCCAAAGGATCAACGCACTGTTATAAAATCATGCACTAGTAAAGGATTTGCTACAATATACAAAATATATAAAGGAATTTTAATGTAACTGAATACAAAAAACCTACTGATAGTTTCAGAACCCACACTGCAACTGATCTTTATGAAAACTACAATTTGTTTGACATTGGTATAGTAGTAAACAAAACCCTCAATTATCTGAAAAGGCTGTTAAAATACTACTCCCCTTCCAACAAGTTATTCCAACATTATGTGTCAACATGGACTTTTCTTCATATATATCATCAAGAACCACCTCAAGAACGAATACAGAAGAATGTAGAGAAACCAGCTATCTTCTATTTAGCTGAATATCTAAAAAAACAAACAAACAAAACCCCACTTTAATTATAGAAGTATAGTGTGCTAAAAAAGGAGTGTTACGGTACCCGTTCCCACTGTGTTGGAGTGCACTGCATAACTGCAAGGTGCCATGTTTACAACGGAGCATCTACACAAGCACATGCAGGGAAAATCCCAAGGAATCTAAGGATACTGAATCCATGAAAGAGAGGGCATAAGACATTACAGTTGTCCTTAAGTTCCATCAAAATCATGAGATCACACTACTTTTGTGGCCTGACCGTGCAGGTCTAACCGAGTGTACAACTGGAAAAAAGGAGGCAGGAAATACTCTCCAAGGACTAACATATCTCCCACCCCACCCCCCAATTCTGCTTTGTGTGTTCCAAGTTCCTGGAAGACTTTTGAACTTGCAGAAAGTCTTCCCAGAATATTAATCTCAAATAGAAATAGAACATTTATACCACCTTACACCAATAAGAATGGCCCACATCCAAAAAACAGACAACAACAAGTGCTGGTGTGGATGTGGAGAGAAAGGAACACTTTTACACTGCTGGTGGGAATGTAAACTGGTCCAGCCACTATGGAAAGCAGTGAGGAGGACCCTCAAACTAATGAAAATGGAGCTACCATTTGACCCAGCAATAGCTCTTCTGGGAGTCTACCCAAAAGAGACCTCAATGTGGGTACAAAGGGACACCTGTGAGCAGATGTTTATTGCAGCACTATTTATAATTGCAAGGACATGGAAACAACCCAAATGCCCCAAGACAGATGACTGGATGAAAAAGATGTGGTATATATACACAATGGAATATTACGCATCAATAAAAAAAATGACAAATTTGATGAATTTTTTGTAACATGGATGTACCTAGAAGAAATCATACTGGCAGAAACAAGTCAGAAGGAAAAAGACAAAATCCAAATGGTCTCACTAATATATGGACAACCAAATGAAAGTACACAACTGTGGGAGGGGACCATTGGAGTGGCCACGGAGGGGAGGTGGTGGGGGACCCCCAGGGATCACAATGATGTGAAATAGATATATAAATAATTTTTAAAAAAAGAAAATTTAAAAAGCTTTTATAATTATCAGGAGCATTTAAATATTCCAAGCATAAATTTTATAACAAAGCAAGTACCCCCCCAGAACAAAATTACTTACCCTTCAATTATAATATTTGTTATTGGAGTCATAAAGACAATATTTAAGTCTATGAAATAAATGAGCAATCTTCCCCAGCTTTAGAAATATAACCAGGAAAATAAAAGCTAACTTCAGTTAAATCAACAGAACTTTTCCCAAAGGAAATATACTTTAGCTACATTTCATTTAATAGTCCCAAGAACCCTATGAAGGAGTTACGTCAAAAGGAGCCTCAGAGAAGTAAAGGAACTGGCTCCAGATCATACAGCTGATAGATACACAGCTGAGCTGATACTCAGCTCTTTGCAGTCAACCTCTGCAAAATAGTTTTCGGCCTCACTGAGGTTCTCAATGGCAGCATCCAGAGCTTCTGCCTTCTTCAGAGGATCAGAGGAAGCTGCTGAAGCCACCTAACTAACACTTGGCTACAAAGAACAGAGCACCCTGGTTTGCATGATTTCAGACTTTTGCCTGAAGTACCTTGGTAAAACTATTTGTGGTATTTCTCACAGGTAATGATGTGGTATCTATCCCAACTGGGAGAATGCGGAACAAAGAGAGGAGGATGACAATAAACCCAAACAACTTGCCATCTGCTGGGTAAACAGGATTTTAGAATAAGCTTTTCAATACTTCTATACATCCTGGTATCAGTGGAAACAGCTACTGTTTTTTTGTCTTGTTTTTTCATTTTTTTTTTTAAACATTATTTTCCTTCCCCTTTGAAGTCTTAAAATACTCAGAAACTTTGGGAGAGATGCCAAGCTTGAAGTCCTACAAAACTCAAAGGTTAGAATAAGCCTCTTATCTGGAACTTGAGAAAAACTGAAGTTCGTAGTTCTACCAATTTTAAACAAGTATTTATCAAACTCTCCATTCTAGCTATCTATCTCTAAGTTCCAGTCTATTTCTCAGGACTGATGGTTCGAGGCACAGCACTCAAGGTTTGTTGTAATTAGAAATGCAAAACCAGTAATACTACACTCCACCTTCTTGTCAAAAGCAAATGGAAAATCAGGACCATGAAAGAGAAATGCAAAACAAAGTGCATTCAAGATCTGGAGCAATCAATCTGCCGATTAATTTGGAATTCCGTTTTGACTTGCTTTTCAAGCCACAAAACAGTACCTTCAAGTAACAACTTAAATTATCACTGAAGAATATCTAGTCAATTATCCTAACATCATGCTAAATTTCAGAGATCCTATTAACTGATGACTCCTGATCTAACAACTAATTAAAGTAACACTGATTCTCTGGAATAGAAAAGCTTTGGGGAACACCAAACTATTTCAAGTCTGATCTTCTGCGAGATTTCTGGACCCACTCCACATACAAATTCACATACAGGCTTTTAAAACCACTTTTAGGAACCTGGGTGATAATTTCTATCTACTTTTACATTAAGTCGAAGGGAAAATTAGAGTTAGCTGTAAATAAGACTTAACAGTAAAGGGACTTTCTATTAGAACAGTCATAGGGATGTTGGGGCTAACTACTATTCTCTCCTACTAGTTTTCAGAGTATGTCTGGGCAAATGGTTAATAGCTTAATTTGTCTTTCAGTATCTGAAATAAAGAGCATTTTGGAGAACTTTTCTTTTGATCACTTGCTATTGTTTAAGAACTTCCTCAAAACTTCACCTCACTAAACACCTTAAGTCATCAGAAGCTGACAAATTTGTCAAAAGACACAATTAAAAAACCAACTTATTATAGTCCCAAACTAACTAAAGCTCCTTAAATCTGCCTTAAATGGAACCACTTAATGAAGTTTTTCTGGGTAAATGTTTGTGAAACTAGAAAAAAATCCTGGCTATTGAATTTCAAGGTGACTTAAGTACAAGTATGATGCCTAGAAATCTACCCTAAAGGCAATAATTTTATATGTCACCCGAAGTCTATTTCCTTTTTATTAGCAAATAAAACATTCTTTGAAATAACAAGCGGCTCCACCCCCCCCCCCAATTTCCATGTTCTAGTATCATGAATGTTATTGGCTACACTCATGCACCAAAACAAGCTTTTGTTTGAGTCATTCCCAAACCAATGTATTAAAAGATCATTCTTCACCAAACAAAGATACTTTTGGGTTGAAAGCCAGGAGACTGGACACCTCAGTAGGTACTATTGTGCTTCTATCCTGGGAAAATAATCCTTTCTGTATAGGCATACAAAGGCCAAATGTGTCCTTGACAAACAGCATGATGTTTATACCCTACCTTCTAGTCCGTAGGAGGTAATTTGTACTTAAAAAAAAAAAAATTCAGTACGAGTTCTTAGAATTAAACACCATGACCTTTTTATACTACCCTGTCAAGGAGTTTTGTTTTGAACAAGGTGCCTCAATTATAGCCTGTGTATAACCACGACCGGAACGAGGCTAAACGCTATTCCTTTTAGGGCAGGGAAAAACTCGGGAGAAATAAAATCTGTTGTCAGCAAGCACATAGAAGCTGTCAATAAGGCAAGCCTACCCAAGAAATAATCAAGAACACGACGATGGACTTGTTTGGGTGTTCCCCCACCCCCGCCCGAGAATCCGACCATGCCCGGGACTCCAGCTGTGGAACCCCTGCTTCTCGCCCTAGAGGAAGGAGATGGCCCCTCTCGGTCTCTTTGACCTTACCTAGTGGGCCGGCCTCACGGCGATGGGGCCAAGATACCCGAGAGGCAGCCCCAGAACAGGAGGCCGCGACAGGAGAAGGGCAGGCCACGGCGCTCAGCCCCGTGCTGCCGCACAGCCCCGCGCGGCCCGGGCTGTTCTGGGGGATGGGGTCGGAGGCGGGAGCGCGTCCTCCCGGGTATTCAGCGCCGCTGCGGCCTGGCCTTGCGGCCAAGGCGTAGGGAAGACGACACGTTGTCATCGGCGGGGGGCAGAAGGAGGGATCCGCCCCGCGAGCAAAACCCTGGAAGCCTAACCGCCGCCGCCTCCTCCCCGAGCGCGCCATTTCCAGGCCCCGGCCCTCCAGGCGCCGCTCCCAGGCTTCCGCCGGTCTAGCCGGGCCCCGGGTCACCCGCCGCTCGAGCGAGCGCGGGAAGGCCGCCGCCCGGAGCCTCCGTCCAGGGCGCCTCCCGCTCTCAGCAGGGGTGTGCGCACGCCCTTCTCACCCTCTGCCGCCGCCGAAGCTGCTGTAGGCCCGATCGTCGTAGGTATCGAAGTCCGCCATTTGCCGTCTCCGCTCCGAGAGGAACCAGGGTGAGCGAGGAAGGACCCCGCAATATAACTCCCCCCGCCCCACAGCCAGGGCTGTCCGCTGCGCCGCCTGATCGCAAATTGCACGCACGCACGCGCGCGCGCGCGCACGTACGCCGCGCCGCGCCGCGCCCGGCCTGGGCCGACGGGCCGCTCCTGGCCCGGCGCGCTCAGCGGCCCACGTGGTGCGGCGGCGCCTTTGCCGGCTGCCTGGCATCGCGGCCGGCCCATTGTGTGCTATCCCCGTGGCTTCACCCGCAGCCGCCTGCTGCCCCCCTCCCCCACGGCCCCGCCCGTGGATACCGGCCTTGCTCGTCCACCTGCGGTGGCTCTCCTGGCCCTGGCTGGCTAGGACGCTGAGCCTGGCCAGCTGCGCTTTCCGCTGTTGCTTGGTTATCTTGTCGTGCCCCAGACCTGGCCGCAAGCCCAGAGGCCAGCTTCTCTTGACCCCACTCGGAGTCCTTCCTGCCCAAGAGGTCGCCCTACCGCCACAGTAAGGACCACGTCCTGTGGGGCTAGAACCCCATAGTTGGGCACTCCTTGAGATGCACATGGGCTAAGGCTCTGGGAGGGGTGAGGTTGGGGTCAGGATGTGAGCCAAGGCAATGGGACGCAGATAGAATCCCTGCCCTCACGGGTCTGTACACTGCCTAGGTATTGAGAGGTCAGGGTGGGGTTTGAGATTAGTCTGGACATTGTTGAACTAGTAAGAGAGTAGGCTCATCTCACTTGCCTTGCTTTGCACTGTGAAAGAACTCTGCGCAGGGTGATGTGAAGTCTAACAGTCGCGAAGAACGACTGTGGAGAATTAACAGTGGCGGTTCCTCAGGTTTCTGATGATTCAGGTTGTCGTAATACCGAATAAATCAAACTCTAATGTGTCTAGGCATATTTAAAAAGAATCAGGATTTTTAAATAAATTATTCCCAGTGCTTTTTACATTTAAGCCTTTCCTGCTACTTTACCCCAGTGCTAGGGTTGACAACAGTTTTTTTCCCCCTTCTGTTTCTTTCTTTGTAATGAAACCAGATAGACCTGGAGTAATCTGAACTAGATGGGTGACCTCAAGCAAGTTACTTAATCTCTTTTAACATGCTTTGTCATCTATATAAGGGAAGATTTCTGACTACCTCCTCAGCATTGTAAAGATATATTAAATGAAGAAGTGTTTGTAAAATATCTGGTACATAACCAATGGTGACATTGTGGCTGTTTTCCACGATTCCAAACCTCTTCTTTTACACTTGTGGAAACACTGAGAGAAGTGACTTCCCCAAAGTTATACAACTTAGATCTCATAATGTATGAAAACTGTCCTTGTATGAGATGCTAATTTAAAACTAAGCCCAGCTTAGTTTCTTGCCCAGCAGACAAGGTTGGGCGTCTTGAATAGATAAAGGGAGTGAATGGGATCAAACTGATGATCTCTTAGTCTCATGATTATTTATGCAGCTTCAGATCATCAGTCAGGACCCACCCAAACTAGTTTCCCTGACCCATCCTTTGGAGTGTAAACAGAGCCTTGGGACCCTCACTTGGCAAAGTAGACCTCTCCTGTCTGTCTTGCCTGCTGCTTCCCTTAGCACTGTATTTCAATAAATGTGCCTGTTCTGTTCTCCACCCTGACTCTGGTGAATTCTTTCACTCCCTGCGGGTCTACCCCCGTTTCTCCCCCACAACAGAAACCAAGATTTTATCTCTCCTTGTACAATTTAACCTGTGCCCCATCACTCCATGACTCTTCAAGTGCACTCGAAGGCATTTTACTAAGTAAAAACCTTAATATTTGTATTTATTTTTTTCTTCCAGTTTTTATTGAGACAGTTACAGAGTGAGGTTCACCCCTTTTAACTTAGTCAGTGAGGGTTCTTTCCATCCGCACACAAGCAATGGCTCAGAGATCAAACTTTCATGGAAATGGTAAACACAGGGGTTTATTCTCAAGTAGTAGAAGACTAACTAGAAGAACCAGAGTCCACACCCTTACAAGTGTTCCAGACAGAAAAGAATCCCACTCTGGGAGCTGCATGGGTTTTACCTCAGTCTTGGTGCGGCTCTGTCTGAAGCTGCCAGTTCACATCTTTATCTTGTGCCTTCAGTCCCTATAACCAGCATGGAGTCAATTCCACTATATACTGAAATCCAATTCGGGCCCCTCTCTCTCTCCTTTTCTGTCTGTCTGTCTCTCTCATTTTCAGGTCTTCATGGCAGTTTAGCACTCTATCATAAACACCTCTGCCTTCATCCAACTCCTGGCCTTCAAAGGACCTTCAGGGACTAGAATGCTGGAACTCCCAAAAGATTCAACAACTCCCAGGCCCTTTTCTTTCTGAAGAAAAACTGCCAGCTCCTGATGCCAGATGCCCAATTCCAGATCATATTCCAAAAGCCAGATCAGCTCTCCTCTCAAAGATACTGTAGCTCTCCTTCTAAAACTTAAACAGATCTCCCCCCAAAGCTCTCTTTCAAAAGGTATCATCTTCAAAAGCACTATCAGACTTTCCCTAAAAAACTTGAATCTCTCACACAGACCCTGCACTTTTCCTTTTATCCCCTTTAACCTGCTCCCCCTCCCATCGTGAATTCTGATCATGGGATTATCAGCCATACTCTGGTCCAGTTTATGGTTCCCCATCTGGGCCTTGAAACTACATGCAGGAGTTAAATTAGCATATTGGCTGAGCCCTATGTAAGATTTACAACATTAAAGTAAAAGAAGGCAGTAACCTACCTCCTGGCTGCAAGACCTTAATATTTAATCTTAAATTACCTTACATTTTTTATTCCAAAGTATCCCAGCTCAAAATCACCTCAAGGTGAGAGCCAAAGAATAGGAACCATCTTGAGAGGGTTCTCTCTGACATCTTCCACTGGCCCTATATGAGGAAAAAGGGATAATTTATCATGAATGAAGTAAAAGGAGGGGCATCTCTAGGAAAGTCTGGGGCTGGGGCTCTCCCAGCACCATGACCATCCCAGAGCCCCCACCTGGGTCAGTCCCTGTTTCTACCAAGCAGTATCCATGGCCAAAGTCTTGGGTCACAATTCTAGGCCCTACTAGCCATGCCTCTTTCTCTTCCTGTTGGTCTCCAAGACACAGCCCCCCTCCTACTCATAATCCAGAGAATCTAAGTCAATGCGGGAAAGTTCTATAAACATGGCAACAATCTCCGTGGCAAAGGTAGATGTCCAACCTCTCCTAAGTTTATCCCATGAGCTTTCACCCTAATTTGTCCTCTAACACTTTTCCCAGAGCGGTTATACCAGACTTAAATCATCCTCTTGAACCTGGGGGTGGGCAAATGCTATTCCCTTGAAGGTTCAACTGTCTGCAAGAGTCCTTTAGTGTGGCATTGAAGCCTATGGGTTGCATTTCAAATTGTCATTTTTTTAAGTTTAATTTTTTTATTTTTTTAGAGACTAGGTCTTGCTATGTTGCCCGGGGTAGTCCCAAACCTGCGGACTCAAGTGATTCCTAGCCTTATCCTCCTGAGGCTGAGATTAAAGGCATGTGCCACCGTGCTCAGCTCTCAAACTGCCAGTGTTTAAATCCTGGCCAAGCCACTTACTCCAGGTTGTGTGACCTCAAGTTGTTAATCTGTTGGTTTTTTGTAAAACAAGAATAATACTCATTGTGATATCTACCAGTTTTTAGTTTTTAAGTTTTGAAATGTTGGTATTTTTGTTGGCGTAACACTGTTTTCTTATCCAAGATAATCTGAAAGATGAATAATTTTTATATTGATTTATAGATTGATGACATATATGAAAATGAAACTGGGTGTGCCCCCCCCACCCCAGTGTGCCAGTGAAACTGCCAGAAGAAGCAGTTGGAATAGGGGTTGACCAGAAGCAGGGGGATTAAAAAGGGCAAGGAGCTGAGGCTAGAGGAACAGAGAACTTTTGGGGAGAGGAGAGAGGAGAATGGTAGGTGGGTAAATTGTAGCCCGATTGACCAGGCTGGGCAAAAGCCCCCTGAAAGAATGAGCTGGAGGTGACAAGGAGCCATGGTGGCCAGCAGAAGAATGGCCGGTGTGGAGAGTGTTGCATTGCAGCAAGGTGATATAGAAAGCTGGTGCCTGGGATTTGGAAAGCTGATTTGTGCATCAGCAATTGTGGAAGAAGTTTGAAGCATCTTGGAGAAGCGGAGCAGCTTGGAACACTGGAGAGAGAAGAAGCAAAGAGAAGACGATGGAGAAAGACTGGACTTTGTGGAAATGCCTACGTCTGAGATTTGGAGGGCCTAAAAGGCACCATCTTGGACTATGTCTTTGGGACCTTTGGGACTGAGAATGGTGAGTGGGGTAAGATGACGGCCACTTGTGGCTTTAAAGAATGAAAAAACGTTTCGTTTTTCTTGGTTAACTTTTCTTGTTAATAGTTTTCTTGGTTAACTTTCCTTGTTAATAAAATCCCTTGTTAGAGGCTGGGCATGGTGGCACATGCCTGTAGGTGGCAGCCTAGGCAGCCACGGCCGGGGCCAGGAATCAAGGGTTTGAGTCCCTCCTGGGGAACGTAGTGAGACCTAGTCCCAAAAAAATAGCTGGGCATGGTGGCACACGCCTGTAATCCCAGCTACCTGGGAAACTGAGGCTGGGGATTGCTTGAGTCTGTGGTACCCTGGGCAACACGAGCCTGCGGTTCCATGGGCAAAAATAGCGAGACCTAGTGTCAAAATAAATAAATAAATAAATAAATAAAATTAAAAAAGTAAACAAACAAACAAAAATAAATAAATAAAAATAAAATAAAATCCCTTGTTACACTTAGCATTTTGAGTGGCAACTACTACATGCAGGTGAAGTGGACCTGTGGCATATTGGTTGGAGGCTTTTGCCTCCTTTTGGACCTGCTTTCAAAAAGACATTCTCATGTTCTCCAAATCATTACAGATTCACTCCTGAAGGCATCTCAGTGAGCATCCACAGTGAGCTACTACAGAACTTCTGCTACAGGCATGTGTGTCACTCTATGTCAAAGAGTTTTTAAACAAGTGACTAAGAATATGGGAAGAATGAAATAGTAGTTGGAATCTCTGTCTACTTGTGATGAAAAATGAAGTGGGGGAAGGAATGAAGATGTTTTCTTTGTAAGGAAAACATATGTCACTAGTACTAAAAATGATCAGACTTTGCAAAATAGCTCAAAAATTGTTCAAAGAATCTCAATATTTAAAGAGGATGCTTCCATTCTTATAGTCTGTTTTCTACATAGTGGTCCTAGTGTTTCTTCTGAAACCTAAATCCAGGTCTGTCTTTTCTCTGCTCAAACTCTTCTGCTCAGGATAGGAGCTAAGCCCTTATTGAGTCTGCTTACCTTCTCTGACACCCCTGTGGCACCCACCTTTACCTCCCCTATGCTTCTGCTCAAAGAAGCCTTCCCTAACTGTTCTATTTGAAATAGCAGCCCCCGCCTCCCCACCCCCCCACCCTGCGCCACCTCCACCTCTAGTGGTCTCTTTCCTACCCTGCTGCTTGTTTTTCCTAGCAGGTCTCACTTGACCTTCCTCCCTATTATTTTGTAATCTAGTGTCTGTCTTCCTTGAGAGCAGGTAGTTTGTCTGGCTGCTGAAGAAGCTCTAGTACCCAATAATGGATATTCAATAAATACTAGTTGCTTCTAGAAAACCAGAATCAGAAAAATACCTGGAGTCAGATTAAAACCATATATCATTCATTTCCTCTTGTCCCTCACTGGGTAGCATTTAGTAACATTGGGTATCTCATTGGGTAGCATTCAGAACCCTCTGGAGCTCTTTAAAAGATTCCCTGACTCAGTGATGGCACCATACATGTGCTTTATTAGTATTAACTATTTCATTGTGATCTAATTCACATGCCGTACCCATTAAAAGTAAACAACACAGTGGTTTGTGATGTACAGCTACCTGTGGTTTCAGTTCCAGATCACTGCAATAGAATAACTGTTGCTATAAAGGGAATCACATGAGCTTTTTTGTTTCCCAATGCATATAAAGGCTTTATTTGCTTATACTGTCGCTAGTAAGCCCATTAAGTGTGCAATAGTATTATGTGTAAAAAATATTAAAAATATAAAAAATTGCTGGGCACGGTGGCTCGTGCCTGTAAGCTTCAGCCTATGAAGCGACGGGCTAGGGATCGCGGTTTGAGTCCCGCCTGGGGCCCGTAGCGAGACCTAATTCCAAAAAATAGCTGGGCATGGTGGCGCACACCTGTCATCCCAGCTACCTGGGAAGCTGAGGCTGGGGATTGCTTGAGTCTGTGGTACCCTGGGCAATGAGAGCCTGCAGTTCCATGGGCAAAAATAGTGATACCTAGTCTCAAAAAAATATATATATATAAAATTAATTAAAAATGACTTCATTGCCAAAAATGCCTTCAGAGAGTCATCTTTTAGTTGGTGAAGGGTCTTGTCAGAAAATGCAGTGTCTGTGAAGAGTAGAAAAGCAGAGTGCATTAAGGGAGGTATGCCTGCTTTCACAGAGCTGTGCAAACCTCAAGACAATGAATTTTAAAACATTTTCATTACTTGAAAGAAACCCTGATCCCCATAGCTTTGATTCACAATCCACCTCCCACCATAGGAAGGGACAGCTGAACTACTTTCTATATTTATTAATTGACCTATTCTGGACATTCTATATAAATGGAATCATTGAATATGTCATCTTTTGCGATTTCTTTCACTTAGAATAATACTTTTAGGATTCATCCTCAGTGTGGCATGTGTCAGTATGTTATTTCTTTTTATTAACAAAATTCCATTACATGGCAAGACCACATTTTATTCTTCATCAGTTAGTGGACATTTGAGTTTTGTATTTTGGGTGATTATGATACCGTTATGAATATTTGCATGTAAGTTTTTATGTCAACATGTTTTTCCCTTCTCTTGGGAGGTGGAAGTGGAAATAGTGGGTCATGAAGCAACTATGCTTAACGATTTGACCTACCTCCAAACTGTTTTCCAAAGTAGGAATTTTACATTCCCACCAACAGTGTATGAGGCTTCTAGTATCTTCCTACTCTGCCAACACTTGTTATTATGTATCTTTTTGATTATAACCATTTCATTGGTGTTCCATGGTAATTCCTTGTGATGTTGATTTGCATTTTCCTGATAGCTGTGAACATCTTTTCATGTACTCATTGATTGATTTATATATATATTCTTTGAAGAAATGTGCATTTGTCTTTTGCCCATTTTTTAAATTGGATTATCTTATCATTGAGTTACAAGAATTTCTTTATATATTCTGGATTAAAGACTATTACCAGGTAATTGATTTATAAAAATGTTCACCTATTCTGTGGTATCATTTTTTGAAGCAAAAACTTTCAAATTTTATTGTATCCAATTTATCTATTTTTTTTGTTTGTTCTTTTAAGTGTCATTTCTAAGAAATCGTTGACTAATCCATGCTCATGAGGATGTCTGCCTATTCTGTTGTCTTCTGAGGGTTTTATAACTTCAGCTCTTACCTGTAGGCCTTCGACCCATTTTGACTTCTATTTTTCTATATGGTGTGAGATAGGGTTTCAGTTTCATTAGTTTGCAGGTGGACATCTAACTCTCTGAGCATCATTTGGTAAAAAGAGTTCTTTCCCTACTGAATTGTGTTGGCAGCCATGTCAAAAATCAATTAACCACAAATGCAGGAGTTTATTTCTGGACTCCCAGTTCCATTCCATTGGTTTATGTCTCTCCTGATGCTAATAGCACATTCTCTTCATTACTGTTGCTTTGTATTAAGCTTTGAAATCAGGAGGTATGACTCTTCTTTGTTCTTTTTAAAGGTTGTTTGGCTACTTGGGGTCCCTTGAATTTTCATATGAATTTTAGGATCAGCTTGTTAATCTCATGAGCAGTTGGCTGGGATTGCAAGCTGCAATGCATTGAGTCTATGGACCAATTTGAGAAAGATTGCCAAGTAAACAATTTAAATCTGTGATCTTATGTCTTCGTTTACTCATTTTTAATATCTTTCAGCAGTGTCTTGTGGTTTTCAGAGCCTAAATTTTGCACTTTTTAGTTCAATTTAACCCTGTGTGTTTTATTTTTTGATGCTCTTGTAAAATAAAAGTTGTTTTCTTAATTTCTTTTTCAGTTTGCTCATTACTGATGCATAGAAATACAATTGATTTTTATGTATTGCTCTTGTCCATGCAACTTTGCTGAATTTATTAGTTCTAATAGATTTTAAGTGGCTTCCTTAGAGTTTTCTATGAATCTCTACAAATAGAAATAGTCTTTTTCCTTTTCAATCTGAACTCATTTTTATTTCATTTTGTTGTCTAATTGCCCCAGGAAAAATGATAATGTAAACAGAAGTGATGAAAACACATATCCTTTGTTCTTGATTTTAGCAGAAAAACATCCCCTTTTTCACCAGTCACTGTAATGGGAGTTATAAATTTTTCTCTCTCTGGTCCCCCTCCCCCTCCTCAGTTGTGAGTTTTTCATAGCTACTATTTATCATGCTAAAACTATCTCCTATGGCTAGTTTTTGGGTATGCTTTATTATGAAGGGGTATTAAAGTTTGTCAAATGCTTTCTCTATGTTTTGAGATAACTAGGTGGTATCATCTTTATTCTATGGAGGTAATATATTACATGAATTGGTTTTTGGATGTTAAGTCAATATTTTATTCCTGTTAGAAGTCCTATTTGGTCACAGTGTATAATCCTTTTACGCTTGAGTTGGATTTCCTCATTCATTCTTTCTCCTTTAAGATACTGACTAGACTTATGCAAAATTTTGTTCTCTCTTCTGTCTCCTAACTTATATTTCCTATCATTTTAGCTTTCTGTGCATTGTGGACACGATAATCTGTGCCTTGGCTATGTCTTCCAGTCACTAATTTTCATTTTAGATACCTATTATGAAACTCACTCCCTTAAAAAAAATTTCATTGAGTACTATTTTCATTTTTAAAAGTTCTATTTGATTCTTTTTTTTTTTTTTTTTGAGACTAGGTCTTGCTATTTTTTGCCCTTGGAACCGCAGGCTCTTGTTGCCCGGGGTACCACAGACTCAAGCAATCCCCAGCCTCAGCTTCCCAGGTAACTGGGATGACAGGCGCTCACTACCATGCCCAGCTATTTTTTTTTTGGAACTAGGTTTCGCTATGGGCCCCAGGCGGGACTCGAACCGCGATCCCTAGCCCCGGCCACTTCATAGGCTGTAGCTTACAGGCACGAGTCACTGTGCCCGGCCTCTATTTGATTCTTAACAACCTTCTTTCTAGCCCTTATCCCTTGATGTCTTATTCTTCAGAGTTCTGATTTCTAATTCTTTCCCGACAGCATTTGCTAGATCATTTTACTGAATTACAGCACTTATTCAGAAAAATGTACAAATCACTAAATGCCTAAAAACTGAACAGTCCCTGGTAACCAGCAACTAAGCCAGGGCATGGAACATTCCTTACACCCCAAGGTCCCCAAGTGCCATTCCCATTTGCTCCTTCCTCCAAGACACCTGCTGATAATCACTCTTCAGTCCTACTCTGTATTCTCTCAGTTGCTGTGCATCCTGGTGATAGGATCTTTTCATCATCTGTTTGAATTTGTTTCAGTTTCAGTTTTAGTGGATTGTTCACACTGCCACACCCAAAGATTGTCATAACGTCTTTTGTGAAATAACATCCTTAGGAGGACTGGATTAGTTTTTTTCCCTCTGATGGAATTCAATGAGGCAGCAGGCTGGGGGTTTCAGGGTTCAAAGCACAGGCTCCACCCGGAAGTAACCACAAGCTGTAGGGGTTGACCAGCATGTCCCAGAAGAGGCCAGTCAGGGAATCCTTGGATCAATAAGCAGGTTGCCAAGGGAACATGCCTAGAGCTGCCAGGGTAGACCAGCAGGCCCCATGAAGCCACAGTTGGGGTTGCCAGCATCAAACCACAGTCTCCACCAGGAAGTGGCCAGAGGCTGACCAACAGACCTCTGAAGGACCAACCTGGGGTTGTTGGGGTTGACCAGCAGGCTGCAGAGGGACCCAGCCTTAGGCCCCAGATATCAGCCAGCAGACCCCAAATGAACCTTACAAGTAGATGCTGACACCCACCTGCAAGTCTCAAACCAAAAAGTTTTGGGGCTGCCATGGTCAAGCATCAGGCCTCAAACACACCAGCGTTTGGCTGTGTCAACCAGTGGATCCTGTCACACCTAGCCTGGGCCTGCCAGGCTCAAACATCAGACCCCAAAAATCATACCACAGGGCCTGCCAGGGTCAACCAAAAAGTCTCAGGCAAAGCCAGCATGGGGCTGTAGAGGTTGAGAGCAGACACCAAAAGGAATCAGCCTAGGGCTGTCCATTTCAGGAACAATACCTACCCAAACATGCCTTGGGGGGGCCAGGGTCCAAAAGAACACTCACCTGAACCCAGATTTGAACTGCTGGTTTCCCAATAGCACCAACCCTGACCCTGCTTGGGGCTGCTTGGGGAAGCAAGTACACACCTAGAGCAGCCGGCCTGAGACCACCACTTTGATTAGCAGACTCCAGTGGAACCTGGCTGGGGATACTGGGTTCACAGCTGGAACTCAACCATTCCACTGCTTCTGTGGTGACCAGGCAGACCCAAAGGGACCAAGCCAGGGGCTGCCATGGTTGACCAGCCTGCCCCAGGAAGCTGTAGACTGGGCATTGCTGGGATGGACCAGCAGTTTCCACTAGGAATTAGGCACAGGTTGCAAGGTTCAACAGCAGGTCCCTAAAGGGTCCAAGCTAGAGTAGCTGGGGTTTACCAGCAGGCTGCTGAAGAACCCTGCCTGCAGCTGCCAAAGTTGACCAGCAGGCGGCCAAGGGAACATGTCTGGATCTGCCAGGTAGTGGACCAGCAGGCCCATGAGAAAGCAGGCTGGAGTTTCTGGGGATCAATAGCAAGATCTGGAAGTAGCCAGAGGCTTCAGAGGTTGACTAGCAGGCTCAGCAAGGGCTGGTAGGGGTTGACTAGAAGGACCCTCCACACCTAGCTCTGGGAACCTGGGGTTTGCCCAAAAAGGTTGGGGTTGTGAGCCGGCTTCCTCCCAGGCCTGGAGTGCTTGCCCCTGGCATCCCTGGGACCTGTTGGTTGATCCCAGTGGCCTGGCATCCCTCTGCAGCCTTGGGTCCCTCTGCAGCCTATTAACCAACCCCGACAGCTCTAGATGGGACCCTTCAGAGACCTGTTTGGTTGAAGCCTTTAGCCTCTGGTCTTCCTGGTGGAGCCTGTGGTTTGATGCCGGCACCCTTCAGCACCCAGCCCAAATGACCCAGAGTCTGCCAGTGCTCACCTGGGCTACCTGCAGTGGCGGGAACCCGAAGCTCTTCAGGCTTTCAGTGCTTCTGACTGAAAGCCCCACTGATCTACTCACAGTTTCCCTTAGACTCTGCCCATATGTGCCTGAAGTCTCCCTCTGGAACTCAGCTGGGATACTTTGGATCTGCAGACCCCAACACACGAGCGTGACTTTGGGCTTGGTAGGGCAGCAGGCACCCATAACATCTGGCCTTGGGGCCCCAGGGGGCAGCAGGACCACCCTGCTCACTGGATCAGGGAGTACGGGAAGAAAAAAGACGCACTGCGCCAACCAGCCAGGTCCTATCAGCCAGCCATCTCAGCATCCATGCTGCCTCCCCGCCAAACAGGTAGCCAGGGGCCAACGAGGATGCCCCAACTCACACAGCAAGGGTTTGTGGGGCTTGACAGGCAGGGCCCTCAACACCCATATTCAAGCACCAGGGATGTGACTGCAGATGAGGCAAGCATCAAGCTCAGGGCATTCTGACCAGCCCAGGATATCATCTAACTACCACAGGGCAAGATGTGGCAGTTTGTTACCAAGCTCCCAAACCAACAGGCAGGCACTGGAGTCAGGGTACTAGGGTGGATGGAGGTTGGGATCCAATCTGCAGGCCCTTTCCAATGCCCCTCAGGGATCTTCCAGTAGGGTTAGTGGGCAGCTCCCAGGCACTGGCCCCAGCATCCTCTGGCTCCCTCCCACCAACCAGTGAACTGACAGGTTGACCAGCAGGCTGCCTCAGTACCCAGAAAGGGCCAGTTGGGGTCCACCAGAAGACAGGGTCCAGGGTGGGCCAAGGGTCTCTGATCGCCCAGGATGGCCACCAACTCCCGGGTGCTGAAAGGCCAGCTCTCCCTGAGTCCGCTATTCCTTACTCTGGGAGAGGCTCTTTTGCCTGTAGCCTCCCTCCCAGGGAGCCTGCTAGCCCACACTTCACAGAAAACTCACCCTT
>PVHY01025546.1:0-18282 GCA_004024945.1 Uropsilus gracilis
CAGATATTCTTTATACCCAAAAGAAAAAAAAAATTCCCTGACCCTGAGAGAACAAGATTATGGGGCCATTTCCCAGTCACAGAGAAACTAGCCCCCGTCAGGGACATGCTGTCTGGGGGTCTTGGCCTTGTCCAGGCTGTTGTCTCTGCTCTGGGAGCTCACCTTCTGCAGCCAGTATCAGACATGGTTCAGGGGAGCTCGGAGCCTTCTGGGGTTGTGAGAAGACCTTCCCCCAGCCACCTGGTAGCTGCAGGTGTTTATTGCTGAGTTTCCAATTCCCTGTCTGGAACTGGCTTCCTGATTTCTCTCTGGGAGTCACGTTTCTACTCTCCTCATTCCATTGGTTTGAGTGGGGCAGACCTCATCCTGAGGCTCCAGGATGGGCCCCTTCCTCACCAGGGCTACCTGGCCTAACAGAGCACTTCCAACAGCAGTGACTGGTTCAGGGACAGGCAAGGACTCCAGTCCAGACCAGTGAAATAAACCTTGGATCATTTCCAGGAAAGGTGGAGTCACATACACTGTCACTGCTGGGACTGCTCTTGGAAGGAGGTGAACCTGGGGATGCTGGTGGGCATTTGAGAACCACAAGATTGAGTCTGCTGGAGAATACAGACAGACACGTCTCAGGAAACCAGCATTCATAATTGGAGAGAAAATCCCAGAAGGCCAAATACTGGGTTCACTTTTGATTGAGGAAGGCCAAAACTGCATAAGCCAGCTTGAACTAGGCTTAAGTGGATTATAACCCAGAGAGCAATGATGAGTAGTCAGGGGAACCTGCAAGGGGGAGGTGACAATTGAATAGGGCCTTGAAAGTGAGTAGGAGTTTCCAGGCAGAGGGCAAGAAGCACATTCTAGGTGGAGTGAGAAGCAGGTGAGAAGTAGGTATGGGGGGAAGACAGGAGGGAAGAGACAGGACGTGTGGCTACTGGTTTGCATGAACAAGAACAGGCTGGCAGGACAGGGTAGGGCCATGGGGGCTAGGAGGCAGGTGAGCCCTCCACCCCTCCAGGAATCTTCACACTCTTTCTCTGGACTCTCTCATTCTCTTGTATTCTCTCCTTGCTTTCCTTCACTCAGGGTGACACTGCTCTTTTATCCCCTCCTTCCTAGGCCCAGGTCTGTACACCTATACAACATGAGTAAACCTATTAGACCCAGGTGTGTACAGTCATGGGGAGGGTGCTACCCCACAGGTGCTGGTCATAGAGCTAAAAACCCTGATGCTGGGACATTTTGAGTGTCATTCTCAGTTATTGAGATATGGTTCTGAAGCTGGTTCTGAGGCTTATGCTGGGATTTTTCCTCTCAGAAGTTTATCATTCCCCATCCTGCAGAGGTATTTGAACTTTAGTTGTCCCACCGAGAGCACCACACATACTGAGGCTGAGAACACATATTGAGACTGAGAACCAGGGAGGTGAAGGAGGGATTTGCCTCAGTGGCCATGGAGCCTAGACAATGAAGGAACAAGAAACTGGCTCTGACTGGCCACTGCACTCAGTCCCAGGCTCCCTATGAGTCCTTCCAATTTAGTTTCCTATGCTCCCCATTTTACATTTTCCCAGGTGGGTGCCAGCTGGTTGTAGAAAGACCACAATCCTGGAAACTGTTGTCTTGGTAGGGGTGGGTAAAGAGAGAATATGGGGGAAACATGGGCCCTCCCAGGTAGAGGTCTCCTAACACTCTACACTGGATAGCATTCCTGCACCCGCTCAGAATACATGCTGACCATGCAGCTGCCTTAGGAAAGCAGGTGTTGTGTCATAAAAGGCTTTCATGTTAAACATTCAAACAAAAAGAAGAAAAAAGATGGGAAGTGACAATACACTAAGACAATATTTTGCAGAGGTATAGGTATGGTTGGCATTTGAAAAAGTGGAGTATTGACTGGGGGATCCAGAAGTGGTGTGCCCAGTGCCGGAGAGGGGCACGTGTAGGGACCAATGGATAGAGATGGCACCTGTGTGGCTGGGAGATGGGCTATATTGAACAAATAAATCAATAAATTGAGGCTAATGGGAGCTTAGCTTCCTATGCTCAAAGAACTGATTTGTGAACATGGACTCCTCTGCCCTCCAGGAGGACTAGAAAGAACCGGATAGTTATGATCATATTGTATATTTGGAGCAGTGGTTGCTACCAGAAAGAACACAATGCCTCTAGAACATCTTGTGCCAGAAAATAAGGAGGTAAGATGAGGACTTAGGGGAGGGATCTAGGAGTCAGCTAGAAGAGGCTCTTAGATATCAAATTTGGGCAATTTGGGCATTGATGTAAATGACAATACCGAATAAATCCAGGAGCTCATGTTGATATAATGAAGTAAGTGAAAAATAAACTGAGAAGGGATTGCCAAGAGAATAGAAAGAATAGATGTAGAAAAAGTGATGAAGTTAAGAAAAATCAACATTTACAACCATTCTAGAGGTGGCTGATGCAGGTCAAAGTTGGAAAGTGAGGGTTTCAAGGATAGGGCATAATGATGTAATACTGGAATGTCTTCTCAGACAATATGTATCAATTACAAAGGAAAAAATTGTGACTTCTGGTAGGAAAGTCTGACAAACATCAAGTTGAGCAGGTGACTGATAACCTCACCAGAGCTGGGACATTTGACTGTTTGGACCTCCTGGTGGGGAGGGAACCTCCTTTCTCTGGTCTATTCTTGCCAAGATTGCATAGCTGAGTTTTATCAAAAACAGCAGTCAGCCTCGGGTTGATGGTTACCCTATAAAGTGAAAGTCTTCTATGCTTAAATAAAAAGCGATCAGTTGCAGCTATTGGTGGTTACCCATTCTGAAATAAATCATGCAAGGAGAAAGACATGAAACTATTCAACTATGTGTTGAACCAATAGGTTATGACTCTGATTCAGTAAGACCTATGACTCTAGGTCCTTTATGGAGTTGAATGTAATCTAATACATTCTGTTTGATTAGTGTAAGAAAGGCTACTGTGGGTAAAATGGAAATGACTAATGAGAGAAGGTTGATCATAAACATGTTAGGGAGAGAAGCTGAAGATCTGGTTTTAAGGGTCTAAGCATTTTCCAAGCTCTGCCCACCTGCTCTTGGAGGAAGGCTGATTATAAATTAGGTTGAGAGTAAATCATTTATTAGTTTGAAGGTGCTTGTGGCTTTATTTCTCTTGTCCTTTTGTAGTTAGAGAAATATAAAATTGAAATGGACATGGATTATTCTGATACAAACTCAGATCATGTAGGACTTTTTCATTATTGAAGAAAAACCATTAGTAACAGTCACACCGCTGGAGGTCCTGATCCAACATGGCACATCCCTCTTGTGGATAAGAACTCCGCAATAGGATCACACTGTTCTTCCCCAGCTTAGTTGTTCTGTTGATCAAGGGTTTGGGTAATGATGTAATGATGATACATTTTGACTATCTTTGGTCTGGGTTTTATCACTCAGAGGTCATCTTGTATTCCAAGGTCCCCACAGTCCATTTAAACTTTTTTTTTATCCTTTGGTTTGGTTAAGTTTTTTGTTTTCTGGTGAATTAAAGCTCCATGGGGGTCTTCCTGTTGTTGTTTTCTTTTTATTCCTGCCTAAAAGTGAGAGGCAATAAAATCTCTGTGACCATTCATACAAGTCCTTACTTAGAGAAGAAGTGATGAAGCTCCTTTTCACAGGCAGAGTACCCCAAATGTTAAACAAGTGTCACTGGGCGGATGGTGCTTCTGATGCTAGAAATACTGCAGGTGAAGTTCTTGATAAATAAGGGAAGTTGTATTCTTTTTGCTTTTTAAAACCTCTGTAAGTGCAAGCTTATCTTGCATTTGTTAGCTCACAGTAGTTAACCATTCTTAAATGTCATTCAAGGAGATGAGATTGGGTGCATTCAAGGTGGTATGACTATAAGCTATGCAAGGAGAAATCATTTGGACACTCATATTTCAGCATGGCTTCTATATAGTAATAGATTAATCCAGTGTTAAATTAGGAGTTGATGTTACAGGGAATAATATAAATAAATAGTTGAGCTGGAACACTTTTTCATAGGAAAGGCAGGAAAAGAAGGAGGAAATCTCAACGTTTGCAGGAGACTGGAGAGAGACAAATTAAATGCAAGTTATTCCTAGATTTGAATCCTGGATCAGAACAGAGAAAGATATTGGAACAGTTGGCAAAATTGGAAGGGGTGGAGATATGTGTCAGTGTTCATTTCCTGATTTGGAAGGTTCTGCTGGAAAGTGTCCTTGTTCTTAAGAAAAATGCTCTGGAGTGTCTCGGGGTAATGGAATAGCATATCTGGAGCTTGCTTTCAAATGATTCACAAAGATTCATGGGGAGACATAGTGCATGTGGTGAGCTATGTACATGTAAGTAATGCTGCATATATGGAAAAATGTTAACAGTTGGGAGAGATGTGGGTAAGAGGGATATGACCATTCTTTGTATTTTTTCTACACCTTTTCTGTAAATCCGAAATTATTTTAAAATCACTTTTGAAAAGATAAATCCACTCATGGCCTGGTCAATCCACAGAGAACAGAATGGTATTTTAGAGTAAACTTTTTTGTAGTTAAAAACATGTTCTATGTACAATTTTCTATGATTTAACATGATAACATTAACATTTTCCTCTATGTCATTATAAATATGCCTCAAACATTGATTTTAATGGCTATATAATGCTCAAGAGGTTGTTTCAAAGCTTACCATCCTAACTATTGCCCAGATAGTATTTAGGTTTTTTTTTTTTCTAAAAATAATAATAATAAATTGCACTGCAATGAATATCTTTGATAACACATTTCATGTTTATCTTAAAGTAGTTTTCCAGAAGTGCAATTGAGAGGACAGGAATATCTTAATGAAATGATGATGCACACCACCACTTTGCTTTTCAAAAGCACTGGAGTGGCATAAAGCCCAGCAGCATGGGTGAGAATGGTCTCAGCATACCCTCGCCGGGGTTATTTTGCAATTCTTTATCCTCCTGTTAGATGAAGAGTATGTTCTTTTGATTTCTAGGGAGGTGAAAACATTTTGGAGTGGTTCTTGGTTGATGTCACCTTGCTTTTGTCTCCTCTGGACTGGGTGCTTCAAGGAATGGAGCCAACAGTTCTGAGGACCACCAGCCTCTGGTGCCTGTGTCTGGCTCTTTCTGGAAGCATCTTATGTCAAAGTTGCTCACGTGCCTGGTTGACTTTCTTCTTGTCAGGGGCCGTAGGGAATTGTGGCGACATGGCTTGACCTGGGTCATCTCCCAGTCAGCCCTTCTGGCTCCTTCTAGTTTCCTGCCTGTGGGCAATTCTCATCCACTTTCACTTTCTTAAGTTTTTTTCCTTCTTTGTGATACCTGAGAAAGAAAAATAGGATTACTGATTTCCTGATAGTAAAAGTAATACATAACCAGTATAAAAATTCATGTTATAACAAAATTGTGAAGAAAGAAGACTGTGCCTTAATATGCATAAACCTAGATCTATCGGGTACTAATATTTGGTAGTAACATTTTATACAATATTTATGTGAAGTTACTATTCCAGGTTTTCCCTGTATACATAGGCATAGATTAAATTTTGCAAAAATGGGTTTACTTCTTAAACATTCTATTAAAACACTGCAAAGTTCATTGTTAAAAGTTGACAGTAGATCTCAGATTTACTCACATACAGTTTGCATACGTTTTAGTGAGACGAACATTAACTTGACCAAGAATCAGCCTCATTTTGTCTTAAAAACAAATTTCTCTTTGTAATGCTCAACATTCCTGAGATATCATAGAACACGTGCATGTTGAAGAAAACATTGTTCAACAACAACAAAAATCATAATACTGAAAGACACATTCTGAAAAGTCATATAAAGTTCTTAAAACCTCCAAGGTTCCACCTTCAATCACTATACCAACCCATTCATCAAAGTAAGCATCAAAGTAAGCATCTATCTACTTAAGCAATCTTTTGCATTCATGAAATGATTTATACTGTCTTTGTAAATTTTGATTTTTAATATGGTAATACAGTCACAAAACATTACATATAGGCTTTCAGTACAGGCTTTGTTCCATTGAGTCATATGCAGAATGAAGCAGCTGACAAAGCTATGAGTCACATAATGTCTCTTAAAGTTTGTGACACTCAGATTGGGGAACCGTAGCAAGGAATTAACTATTGACAAAAGACAACCTGAAAATACTCATCCTAGTACAGGCTGGAATCTAGGTAAGTAGACAATTATTTGAAGTGGTACACATTGTAACTGACAAGAATGTTTTCTCAAAGCTCACAGAATTAAAGTTGGAGAGCATGGAATAGACTCATTCATTTAGGAAGCTCTCCTGATTGCCGATACCGAGGTAGCAATATATGACTGAGAGGTTGAGTCCTTTCCATCAATAACTATCAATAACTTATAATGTTGCTTTAGAAAGGATATTGATGTGGATAAAAGTTGTGGTTATCTCACTCTCTAAAGCATGAGAAATGAAATCCAAATTAACATTATTAGAAATACGGTAATTTTTGACACTGTGGAAATGTGGGGATTTTAGAGAAATTCAGGCAATGATTTGAATAAGCTTATGAAAAAATGGAGGAGCATAATATAACATGAAAGATAAACATGCAGTAGTTACTTAAGTTAAAACCTAATAATTCAGAATTCCTGAAGTAGGATAAAATGGGTATGTTTATCAAAATCGATGATTGCTAGGGAAATTCAAAAATAGCCCATAAAAAGGCCCCATTCTTTCCCCCAAGTATAGACCAGCAAAGCAGACAACCAGCACCTGGGGGCTGATATTTTGACCCAGCAAGGATCAGCAGGCCTGTTATACAGGTTTCCTTCACTATCCCAGAGTAGAATGCTTCTGTTTGGCTTGATTGGGAAGATTATTTTTTAAGTCTGGGAACACTATTAATATTAATTTTATTTTTTTGAGATTAGGTCTTGTTATGTTGCTTGGGGTAGTCTTGGACCCACAGACTCAAGTGATTCCTAGCTTCAGCCTCCCAAGTAGCTGGGTTATAGGTGTGTGCCACTGCGCCTGGCTAATATTAATTTTTTAAAGTATTTTTTTATTTTCTAATTTTCATACAACATCCGTTGTATTTGTATAGTTATTGTTCCCCTTAAGTATGACCCTCCCCTCATTATTACATCCTTATACCACCACCCTACTTCCCCTATGCCCCTCTGGTCACTCTAGCACCTCTCTTGTTACAAGTCATTGGTTGATGCTTGGCCTACTGATCGCTCTCTCTCTCTTTTTTTTTTTTTTTTGAGCAATGTCCTTTTTCCTGGGTAAGGGTCTGCACTCCTGGACCATAGCAGAGCAGGCTGCTTAGCTCTCCAGGAGTTACTGTGAGGTGAGCAGCCAGGCAGAGTGTGCCAGGAATCTCTTGTAGGGCAGGTGTGTGGCGTAGTTTTCCAGGCTCCTTTATTTTGGTCTATCCCTATGGTGGAGGGGATGGCCTCCTTTTCTCCAGACCTGTGAGTTCACTGGGTTCCATGCCTCCTCATTCATGCTAGTTGTCTCCTCCATTCTGATGTCTGTGCCATGATGTTTCTTCTGTGCTGTATAGTTCTGGCTTCTGGCATTGGGAACTCAACTCCTAGCCACTAGCAGTGGAGAGGGTCCCCAGTGGGGACAGACTTGAGCAGGTGCTTGTTCCAGCTCCTCTCCTCTCCGGTGGTTTGCAGTTCTGCCAGTGGACCTCAGCTGCATCGCTGTGGCTTTCCTCCCCCTATTACTATTAATTTATATGAAAATAATGTTGAGCCTTCCCAGACCCAGGAAACAATCTGATCACACCAACTAAGAATGTTTTACTTTTGGATGGTGGGTGAAAGCTGTAGTTAAATTTCCAGAACACCCACTCAAGTTCTGCTTCATTTGATTTTTCCATTTTCTGCCTTTCCCAATGTTTCTTTCTTGGCTGATGGTTGTCTTCCTATTTCTTTGTTTTATATATTCCAATTGTCTTTTTTTTCCCCTGATTTCCTCGTATTTCACTTTGTTCCACCAAAATGTTGTGCAAATGAATTCTGGGTCTATTGTGCTAAATGTTGACTGAACCTGGGCTTCGTCTTCCCTGCAGGGTTTCCTCTTGGACTTCCTCAGTGTGATTGCCTCCAGATTGAAGTGGACAGTCTTACCGCCCTGGTCCAAGGTCGCTGGTGGGACTGCAGCTCAGTTCATGCTTAGCCATCTTTGTGCGCCAGTGGGGACACTGAATTCTTTCTATAGGTTGGGTGTATATATAGGTCTCCCTTTCTGCTCCCCCAAATGCATCAGTCTGTCTACTAGTGTTGCAACAACATTTGTTGGGCACCAAACATTCTGCAAAGTGCTCCAAATGTAATATTTTAATTTACTCCTGTGAGGTAAATGATCACCCTCACCTTCCAGACAGAGAATGTCTCACAGGGGTTGATTTCCCTGGTGTTATACATTAGTAAGTGACAGAGCTGGGACTTGGTCCTGATCTGGCTGTGCTCTTAATCACTGAATTAGATGACCTTTCCTTCTGCCTCCAGATGACCAACTATGCATTTTAGCATGTGCCTCTGTAGGTTGCCTCTGCCATCATTCACCCTCACATACCTCACCTCTATCACAGACGTACAGCCCAACACACAGCCACCTATGGGATCATATGCTCTTGCAAAATTATACTGGAATAATAGATATATTCTTCTATATCCTTTCTTTTTTTTTACTAACTCATCTTAAGAAGGGCAAGAAAACAAAAATAAATAACCTCCTGGTCTGATCCCAGATGGGCGGAACCTCCCTGTTCTTCCCCTCAATGCAACGCAGAGCATGAGTCACAGTGGACAGATTTGGAGAGCAGCTTCCTGGGACAGCTCTGCTTACTCTCCAGGCCAGAGTCTGGTCTTTTGTGTCATCCCAGATCTTACTCCTGGGGCCCCCAGAATGACATGGGGGAACTCATGTACTGATTCAGTCTCAGACGGTAGTGTGGGAGCCCAAATGAACCCTTCTTCTCAGGCCCTGTCTCCTCAGTTCCTTCATTTCCACAGAAAAAGATTCCAGTCATGGGCTTCATGGTTTTTTGTTTTTCCTTTCCATGGAGTTTATTTTACTCCAATTATTATAGAAATGAAAACCATTATAGAAAATGAGAGAAGCAAAGGAGTAAAAAACCCCAGAGCACCCATGCCCCACGATAGCTGCCAACATTTTGTTTCTGATGGTTACTTCCTACTCCACAGAGATTGTGCCATAATTTACTTGACCGTTTTCCTGTGGTTGGTATGACATTAGTTCCACCATTATATCTAAAATTCTCTGTGTCACAGGGATTTTAATGGTTATTTGGGTTGTTTCCTTACATATATTCTTAGAAGTGGAATTCTTAGAAGAGGCATCTTCTTAGAACTGTAATTACTGGGTCAAAGTTTTGAAATCCTTGACCAAATGGAAGAAGAGTTGGACCAACGTAGCTGCCCACTGGAAGCAATGAAAGAATTATGACTTCTGATGGAGGTGTCAATGAAAGAGTAAGTTTCTTATCACTGGAAGGATTGGAGTAGAGGCATGCGGACTGATGGTGCCCAATGGGAGCTGCGGCATCCCTGGTAGGCCTTTTGGAATTGGGGTGCAGAGTATATTTCTGGTTGTCATAATGATTTTGGGTTCATCTCCTTGCATTTAGATGATAAAACCTATGACATGTGTCACAATCTCATGCAACAAGACACTTGCCTGTCTCCCCCACTTTCTGTATGTCTTGCAAACAATTCACATAGGTCAAAGAAATCCCACCCTACTTAGAATTTTCTGAGACTGGAACCTACTGTGGTTTTTACAAACAAATGCAATGTTTTGTTTCTACAATAAATAGCTACTAGACAAAGTAAGTGCAGCTACTAAACAAAGTAAGAAATGCTTTGTGTTCTTTGCAGTTTTAACAAGTGAACCTTCATTTTGGAAAACCACAACCTGACTGATGATGAAGCTTATGATGTTTGTGTTGCCAGCACATTCATTCTGCCTGTATTTATAGCTTTAGACTCATAGTGTTATACACCCTCACCCATAGATAGATGTAATTTGCTTCTATTTAGAATGCCAAATATTAGACTGAATTGTATATGACCCCCATTTTCACAGATCAGAAACAATTCAAATTTGGCAATTTCAAATGATTCAACTTAATGTTGAATGTCTACTTAATCCAAGCTTGTTTCTTTCTAGTCTACATAAGCATTTCACTGCCACATGTAGGCATTCACTGTATTCCTTTTTTCATTTAAATTGCAGACAGAATGTTGTTTTATTTCAAGTGTGCAAATGGGTCATTTTGTCACTGCATTTCATTTAAGAAAGACAAAGAAGGCATTAAAAATACTTACGAAAAAGAAATGTTGGCTCTGGTGGTGCTGCGAAATACCAGCTTAGATGTTTGCCTTCTTAAAGTAGGACCCATCACATTCAATTATATATAAGCACCCTATTTGGAAGAATTGACTTTTTTTTTTAATAATTGGCAAGTGAGTGTTCCTAGGGAGTACCTTACAGTTGTCTAAAAATGGGAGGAGAACTAGCATCAGAGAACATCTCTTGGCATAAGAGATGTCACTTCCCCTCATCCCGTGGTGACTCTATGGGGAAGGTAGGGTTAACCAAACTTTGTAGACAGGAAACTGAGGCTTCGGTGGTTAAGATACTTGCCCAAGATCATGCCATAAATGGTAAAGCAGGAATTTGCACTAATTTTTGTAGACAGAATAACCAGATAGAATACAAGTTGCACTGATAAGTTTGAGTTTCAGATCAAAGATGCATCTTAATGTTGGAGATTAACGTTGCAAATATTGCATGGGACATACACTAAAATGATTTGTTTATCTGAATTTCAAAATCAACTGGAAGCACTATGTTGCTATTATATCTATCAGACTTACTCTGTCACTTTTGTTTTTTCCCCTCTCTGACGTTTCCCTGATTTTTCTTACTCAGAACTTCAATCCCGGGTCTTTATTCTAAAAATGTTTCTCAAGTCACCAAGGGGAGGTAGTGAGAAATGAGAGAGCCCTTCATCCGACTGTAGAGTCTTGAGCATGACCCTTATGGTGGGAAAGATACATCTTTCTGGACCTTGGTGTTTTCATCTGAATTGTATCGAACCAAACCAGCTCAAGGGTCAGAAAATATTTACTGTTCCTACTGTGTGCCAGGCACTGTACTGGACTCTTGGGCTGCATGGGTGAACAAAACTGACAAAATACTGTGCTCTCAGCAGGCTAACATTCTAAAGGCACAGCCATACAATAATCATAATACTAGTTATCATTCATTCATTCAGCCCCTCCTGTGCAGCCATTGGGACCTTACAAACACAGGCTCCTCTACACTCATTCCTGCCTTACCCACATTTAGAGATAAAATTTGGCATGGTGATAGCACATTGTACTTACCAGACATGGATTCAGGGTCTGTGGGGCTGGGGTCGCTTCTAGGAAAAATTTACATTACCAGGTCCTTTCAGGGAGTGAGAAGGAGCCTATGCAAAAGAGGCCCTCAAATGTAAGCTTCAATTGCTTCACTATAAATATGGCTCTGGGCTCAGTCAAGGGTTGTTACTGAACAAAACAACCCTTGTATCTTCCTCATTTTACAATTGTGGATATTGAGGTTCAGAAAAGTGAAGGGAATTACTCAAGTACCTACAACTGGTAGGTGACAGAGCTGGTAGTGATGTGGTTCAGTAGGTAGATGTGACTGTGACTTTGGTGTAGTATGTTAACCCTCTGTGCCTTTGTTACCCCATCTGTAAAATGGAGAAGCAATACAGGAGGGTGCCTGGAGAAGATCAATTAATGTTCGTCTGGACTAAGGAACTCTCCCTGTTTCCAGTCCTCTTCGCCTGAGGGAAGGCCTGAAGTACCTCTGGTGCCTAGGCTGCCTCAGGGTCCTAGTACTGATGATCTTCACCCTGATGCGTTCTGTCTCAGTAAGACCTCAGAATCCACACTAAGGAGCAATGGGGTGGGCTTGGCACAGGCAACTAAGAAATGACACATTTCTGAAATGACTTCCTTTGGCCTCCTTTCTGGAAAGTGTGGGTTAATGAGTTTCCTTTTCTCTCTGAGAACCCCTGTTGGTTAGGGGAGAAGGAGGAAGGGTAAGGAAAGGCAGGAGTTTCCTGCTAATGGGGGCTGTGTCCATCCAGGATATTTGGAAAAAAAACCAGGCAAAAACCATGAACAGTTTTCAGTCTCATAAAGGAAGAAACTAGACGGGGAAGGGAAGGGGAACTGACATTTGTGATCTTTCCACCAAGTACCAGGGATTAATGTATATTTGTATATTTCATAGTAATAGTTAGTAAATAATTATGTATTATAGAATATGTGTGTGTGCCATGTGTGCTGTGCATACTATTTGAATGAACTCATTTAATTCTTAAAACAGCTCATTGAAGTGATAATTAACTCCATTTTAGAGATGAGGAAAATCGAGGTTGAGAGGTTAAGTAACAAGTTCACACACTGAATAAGCAGTGGGAAAACAGGGTTTGGATTTAGGGAGTTTGCTCCAGGGTCCATATTGGGTGACCTTATAAAGCAGGTACATTGCTTGACACATGCCCCTTTCACAGATGAGAAAACTGAGGCTTGGTTGAGGCAAAGCCCAGATCACATAGTAAGAGTCTAATTTCAAAGCCAAGCCATCTGACTCCAGAGTGCATGCTTTTTCTACCACCTGATTGCCTCCTGTCCTAGCTGGGGCAGAATTTGAACCTTTATTCCTGTTTTTGTGGGATGTCTGGGAACCATTTCCTGAGATGCTCAAAGTTAAACTGTGGTCTCACCTTGACCCCTAGTACTGTCTACCTTCACCCTGGTGAGTTGTGTCTCAGTAGAAATCAGCCCAGCCAGCAACAGAGGTAGATGGTTCTCTGGATACGTCAGTGCAAAGCTTCTGAGGCTGGGCAGTAAATGGTGTGGGGTCCAACAGCCTCTAGTGGTCCTAATTGTTGGGTGTGGTGTCCCCTTGTCACCTTCTCCTCGGTCCTGCCTGAAGTAGGTCTTAGGGGATGCTAAGTGAACTAGTGATGAGGGATCAGGCCTTCCCAGCATGGCTTCTGTGATAGTGCTCGGAGCTGCAGACCTGGAGTGGAGTCCTTGTCCCCAATATCTGGCTGGGTGACATGAAACAAAGCATTTTTTGAATTTTCAGTTTCATAACAAAGTTCCTACTTGAAAGGATTTTTTTACTTTGAGGATTCAACAATGACACATGCGAGGCCTGGTGAACCTGGCATGGTGCTGAGCACTGAGGATGACTATCTTTCCTCCTTCCTTCCAAGAGCCTGAGGGCCCTCCTTTCTTTTCCTGCTGGCTCTCTTTCCCACTCTACTGCAGTGAAATATATGTAGCCTAAAACTCAGATTTTCCACAATTGTAAAGTGTACAGTGCTGTGGCATGAAGTATATTCACGTGGGTGTGCAACCATCACCGTCACCATCACCATAACCAATTTCCAGAACCTTCTCATTCCAAATGCCCACTCATTAAAACAAGCTTCCTTGTCCCACTACCAATCCTTGGTAGCTTTTGTATCTGCCAGATAAGTGGATTACACCATATTGATCCTTTTGTGTCTGGCTTATTTTACTTAGTGTAATGACTGTAAAGTTTGTTCATATTAAGCAGGTATCCAAATTTCCCTCCTCTTCAAGATAGACTATTGCTCGTATTGCCCACATTTTGTTTATGTACTCCTCTGTTGAGCTACACTTGGGTTCCTTCTACCTGTTGCCTGTTGTGAAGGTTGCTGCCATGGACGTAGGTGTGCAAGTATCAGTTCCAGTCCCTGTTTTCAAGTATTTTTGACAATGTGCTGGAAAGTGGGATTTTGGATGGTGTGGTCATTCTGTGCTTAGATTTTTAAGACCTCTTCCTTTGGGAATACATATGTCCTACAGCTGTGGCCATTTTACCTTTGTGCTAGGATGTTCTCTTCGTGTTTTATTTTATTTCTTACTGACCTGATTTGGTTTCTGGCAAGTGGCAATTTAGGGGAAGCTTTGGGGTTCTGCTGGTAGCCAAGGCCTGCCTTCCTCTTTGCAGGCCCCTCCTTTGGCTCTAGCTGGTCAACCACTCTGACTTGGGACTCATTTGCTGATTTAAAAGTTAGCAGATATCAGGACAGCCACACAGGTGCTGGGAAGTCCCTCTGTGGCAGGGGTGGGGTGGGGAGGTACAGGACTTATTGCTTGTGACTTGGGGCAGGCTAGGGATAGCAACCATCTCTGAGCAGAAGCACTTAAACCTGAGAAGTTCTCTCAGCAGTTCCCTCTGCCTGCTAGCAAGACCTGAAGGTGATCCTCTCATAAGACAGTCTGGTGTCTGGGAAGAAAGCTGGTCTTGGAGATAGATTCCTCTTGCTGAACCCCTGCTCTATTTCTTCCTTGTGTCAACCATTCAGCAAGTTGCTCAACCTCCCTGAGCCTCAGTTTCCACATCCACCAAATGGGAATAGCAATAGTCTCTACTTCAGTGGGTTGTTGTGCACTTACAGAGATGATGCATATGTGGTGCTTGACCCTGCTGAAGGGCTGTGCTGACCTCCCTGGTGAGAGCTCAGAGCTGGCAGGGACTATGGAGGCCAAGGAGCCTGCTCAAGCCTCTTCACTGCTCTCCATCGCTCTGCCCTTCTCATCCTGTGTTTGATCTTTCAAGTCCATAAATGGCTCTTCAGGATATAAGTTAAGTAGAACTAGAACTTCTAGGAAATTGGCAAATGGATCACCTTTTGGACACTCCCCATATTGAGCACGCACAGATCTGATCCAGTGTTGTAGAAACTCTGGCTACTGATAGGCCACTGAGCCTCTGGAAGGCTCTGCTGTTGTTTTGCATGTGTTCATGGTCCCTATGCTCACTGGAGCATGGTGTGTGTGTGTGTGTGTGTGTGCGTGTGTGTGTGTGTGTGCGTGTGTGTGTGTGCATGTGTGCGTGTGTGTGTGTGTGCATGTGTGCGTGTGTAGGCGCAGCAGTCTGCCATCTATTGGTTTCTCTATGTAAGCTTCCCTTTTGACCTGTGAGGGAGGCACAAATCTCTCTCAGAAGATACTTTAAGCATAAGAGAAAAGGCATTACTGAAAAATATGACATTGAAGGAGGTTAGTAGTTCAGAGGACACCATGGAACAGCTGGTGTTTTTCAAACTTCAGGGCGGGGCACATCACCTGAAGAGCCTTTAAAATGTAGGTCTGATTTGGAAGGTCTGGGGTGGGCCAGAGATTCTGTATTTCTGAGGCATTCCCAGTGAAAACAGAGCTGTTGTGCTGGGCTCCATGCAGTGTGCAGCCATGCTAGATCCATTTGCTCGTCAAAGTCCTGTCACCAGGGGTTTTCTGGGCTGCTTTACTTGCTTTGTGTCCAGTCTCACCCTCCCTCCTCTGTCCGAATCTCGTTCCTTCTGCCTCTTGCCCCAGTGTGGCTCAGGTTTCTGCAGCCCCCACTGCCTGCCCCTGACTCTCAGGTGGATTTCCACAATCAGTCACTTTCTGAGAATATGGCTCTTTAGTTTAATGATAATAAGAGCAATAATCACCCATTATAGGAAACTAGGACATGACAGAAAAGTATATGGGAGCAGATGCTAATTATCCGGCATCTTATAACCCAAAGAGAACTGTTGGTGAGATTTTCATTTATTCTTTCCCAACCTCTTGCTTCCTTGCTTATCTGTTTACTTCAAAACTTAACTGAAATAACACCAAAGAAACTGATGTGGACATTGGGAGAGTTTGATTTCTTGTTTTATTATTGGCTCCCAGAAAACATGTAAAAGTGACTGAATACCCCATAGTTTCTAATAATTGCTAATGTTCATTGAAACCTTAAAATGTGAGGCCCTGCTGTAAATGCACGTTCATTACCTCAGTTGTGTCACATCTTACCATTTACTTCATTCAGCTTCCATATAAATAATGCTGTGGTGAACATCTTTGTACATACATTTTGATCATCTTTCTGCTTTTTTTTTTTAAACCAGGAGTTGGCACATTTTTTCAAAGGATAATATTTTATGTTTAGTGGGCCATATGGTCTCTGTCACAACCATCCAACCCTCCACTGTAACATGAATGCAGTTATATACAGTATAAACAAATGAGTATGAATATGTTCCAGTAAAATCTTACTTGCAAAAACAGGTGGCTGGTTGGCTTTAGTCCATGGGTCATAGTTTGCTGACCCTGCTTTAAACTAGAACCAGTCAAGGATTGTCAACATTTTTTCAATAAAAGGCCATTAACAAAATAAGTTGTATCAAATACAATCTGTCTCCCCCCCTCCACTTTCTACCTCCCTTTCTCTCATTCTTCATCTTTTTCTTTCTTCTTCCCCCGCTTATTCTTCAGTGTTTTAAGAAAGTAAAAACTGTGCTTAGTTTGCAGACTGTACAAAATCAGGACTTTGTTTTAACCCCTGGACTAGAGATATAGAAGTTGTGTTCCTGATTAAGATAGGGTGAACATTAAAAAAAAAAAAAATCTCTGATTGAATGCGATCTGTTTGCTTTCCAGAATGGTGGTGATTTTAATTGACACACCCCTGGCAGTGCCAGGAAAGTATCCATCACTGTGCCCCCACTGCATCAAGGAGTTGAAGTTCTTCCATTCCATGTCTGCAATTCAATAGACGGGAATATCTCCTTTTAATTCACATTGCTTTGATTACTAATAAGTTTTCCTCTTAATTATCCATTTGTGTTGCCCATTCTGTCAATGTTTTTTGTTCTTTGTCTTTTTATTTGGGATCTTACTGTTTTTCTTTTTGATTTTGTGTGACTTTTTGACAAAGAAAGGATTTTAAGTGTTGTCATATTTGTTGCAGCTAACCCCCAGTGCTCTTTTTTGCCTTTTAATTGTATTTACAATTATTTTGATGGATAAAAGTGCTTGTTTTTATTTCTTTGCTTTTGTGAGTTTCATTTCCTCTTTGAAACTTTCCCTTTTGGTTTTGTGACTGTAGGCTATCCTACTTTGCTCTTCAACCTTCTGCTATCCCATCAGGGATGCTGTGGAGAAATGTACAAATTATAAATGTTTCCCACTTCTCACAGGAAGTATGATAAACAGTAGTTTACCCTGGGGGTTCTCAAACTTTAACACATGTCAGCGTTACTTGGGGAGCAGGGGTTTGGTAGTTCCCATTATAGAATTTCAAGTTCTAGAGATCTGGGGTAGGGCCTGAAAACATGCATTTCCCACACACTCCCCCATAATGAGATGCTGCTGACCAGGGGCAACTTTGAAAGCCACTAGTCTAAATGATTAGGGCATGAAATTAGCTCCTAGAACAAAAGGTTCAGAAGAGGGCAGCTCCAAGATTGCATTATTTCAGTGATACCAGGCTCTGGGCCACATCCTCACCTTTTCCTTAGGATTACAAGATGGCTACCATTGCATCAGGCAATTCCTACTTTCATCAGTATTCTGAGCAGAAACATGGAAAAAGTCTTTCCTTTTTACAGAATTTGGCACACTGCTCCTTTGTTTAAAGCTTGCAAACAAGCATCTAATAAGAAAGGAGGGTGGCTTGTGGGGAGGTCATAGTTTGTCTTGAGAGTGTTCTTGCACTGGGTAGAAAATGGGATAATTCAGGCTTTTGGGCCCTCAGCTCAGGATCAAGGATGTGTCCTCTGTTGGAGTGTCTTTAAGGATTTATCAAGTCAGCGTGGCCTCTGACTTGGGTCTGAACTTGATTTCACCGAAATAATTGGATTTCTGCCTTGTTTCTGATGCAAAGTCTTGACTGGTCTCCTGTGCTGGTATTTGGATGCTTTTGCCTGAACTTTTTGCTAAATGATTGACCTGGAACTCTTTTTTTTGGAGCCCTGCTTGTCTCCGCTAGTTCTGATGTGGTGCTGGGGAGCTGTGCTGACTGTGCACCGTTTCCCTGGAGACCCTCTTCCTGGCTCCCGAGAGCAGGGGGCCAAGCCTCTGAAGGCTTGCTCCACTGAGTGCCTTGTGTTGCCTGTTGATCCAGTGTTCTCTTACTGGGTATAGTTGGTATTTGAATCATTTCTCAGCTTCTTTGAAGGGGTAAGACTGGCTCAACTGGCCCCATCTGGAATAGGAATTGGGAGCAGCAAGTTCCTACCCCAGACAATAGAAATACTTGGAAGAGTGGGCTAAGGTCGCGGCTGTGAGAGTACTGAGATCCCCAAGCAGGGGACAATGAGAAACCCTAACTTGGAATTGATCAAAAGTGATTTTTCTATGAGGACCAAACTGTTTTTTTTTTTTTTTTTTTTTT